>NNCF01127802.1:400294-437493 GCA_002313205.1 Laupala kohalensis
TATTCACATACATCGGGTGCATTTATTCCAACCATTGAGCAATAAAACTCTCTAAACATAAGTTAAAATATATCACATAAATTTCTTCGATTAGATCAAATCAAAATTCCCATTGGACACGCCGAAATTTTGATGTATATAATATCATCTTCCAGGTTATGCAAAATATACAGCCACTACATAAATGAAACATCACGTACCTTATAAAAACATAAACAACACAATCACAAACACTTTTTTAACATTGATAGAAATTCAACATAAATAATGAGGCAAAATATATTCAAAATCACTTAATAAATTTAACATATCTAGGTCTAAGATAACATATCAATATACATTGCTAGCTTCCAGGATGACCCACGACTGAACAATGCTGCACTGCCCAACTGAATCAAATGACAGTGTCAACCAATCAGTGGGCATAATCTAATCTTTAGAAGAAACCAACCAATTATGTATAAGTACTTTCTTTTTTTTAGATTATTGTTTTACAAAATTTAATGAAATTAAGGTAAATGCAATTTAGGTTTCCCACATCAGTTTTCTTACAGCACGTGTTAAAACATGTTTCCTCCGATTAAAACGATAACTATTCCGGTCATATACTCCGGTCCTCAATATGGCGAGGGCATCGCTTTAGCAACAGACAGCCACCGCATCACCGAGTCCCCTGTGTCGCTCGATTGGCTAATTTGGGCTAATGGTTGGGCGCACGCGTCATGCAAATAACCCCGCAGACTCATCGCCGTCCCGCCGCGCCCCGTCCCGTCCCGACCCGCGACCCCACGTCACGTGAACTGTCGCCGACGGCCGCCCGCCGCTCCGCTGTAGCAAATTGAAACAAACGAGCCGCGAGGCAAGCACAGAGACCTTGCTGACCGCTCGTCCACGCCACTTGCACACACTCCGGAGGGCGGCGAGAGAGATTTACATATGCGAGAAGTACAACAACAACACCACGTCGTACACGGCTATAGAAACATTCTTCACATCTCAATATCTGCAAAATAAACAGACACTACTGTCTTCAATAAGTTAACGAGTTTTTAAAGTTAATAAAAAACAGAAAAGCAAAAAACGAAAATTGTACGAAACAGTTTCGGCATCTAACTGTCCTCATTCTCGTAGAATTTTTTTTTAATTTACTTATTTATTAACCAGGATCAGCAGTAATTTGCTTTACAAGATTTTTTTAAATACATAATGTAAACGTTTACTCAACAAAAATACATTTAAAACTACAATTTACAAGTATACACGAGACACTAAGAACATTTGTGTGAGGAAATCTACTGAGACACGTCCAGTTAATCTTTATAATTAATTTAAACTATAATCTTAATTTTGCATAACCTAACTATTGAGTGTATTGTAATTTTCGTAAGTTAGGGTGGTTTGAAAGTGCCTTTTCGATATAGGGATTTGATCCTACTATTAATTCTTAAGAACTTTCCTAAATTAAATATATGGGACGGAGGGAAATAGAATGTTAATGCCAAATTACTAATATGTTCTCTCAACGGTTTAATGTTAAGATCTCTATCGTAGAAAATGAAACAGTTCTTCATTGAAGTAGGTCCTGTTCTACCTGACTGAGGACGGCTGAATCCTGAAACTATTTCGAACTATTTGCGAGTGACTTTTATGTTGTTTTCTTTTATTTATATTATACATCAACTTGAAAACTTATATATTAAGTGCGTGTCCTAAATCAAAAATTGTCTCTCGGGTAGTGCTGAAAGCAACCACAAGACAGATTGTTTGAATGCCAAAATAGAAAAATGCATTTTGTGTTAATTTTTGTAACATCATGCTACAGGTGGTACTGATTTCTTTCCAATCTCGATATTTCTTTAGGATAGATGTGTCTAAGCAATTGTTGAGTTCATATGATACAAATGTGTCATTCTTCATTCGTGTACACATAATACAAGAATCGAAGAGGTATAAATTTGATACATTTGATCTCTTTAATATTTGTAATTTTTTACAAAGTGCGCGCATTATTAGGTTCAACTAATTCCACCCACGAGAGGATAATTACACATATTAATATTTGTGTCCCCGTATTTTAATTTTTTACTGGGGAAAACGTTTCATATGAAATAATCCAGGATATATATCACATTTGAAAGTAAATTATACGAATGCCAAGAAAAATATATACAAAATTGGACAATTCACAATACTCCGTTTGATATTTTCCTTCAAGCTTTTTTTTAGATCCTCGGTTATAAACTTTATTCAGTATAACAAATATTAACATAGCAACGTAACTGATCATAATATAAACGAAACTACTAACACAAAATTTATATACAAAAGAGTGGAAATCAAACAAACGTTATAAAATAGTATCGTAAATTACTCGATAGTTCCGTGTCAGAACGTAAGTAGAACTTCCATTCGCATTACTTCACAAAAGTCATCTCTCATAAGGGACGCAAGCAAACTTGCAGTAACCTGTTTCTTTTTTAAATATTTAAGTGTTCTTAAATATAAAATGTATAATAATTTATTTTATGAAATTATTTTCTCGACTTCGAATGAGGGAAATCATTGTTTGCCAAGCAATCAATCCCTTCGTCAAACCCTGGAGTGAACTTCCGTTCCCGGAGTAAAAACGAGGCATCCAGCGCGCGTGCGCACGGAGTCGTGTCATCGGCCTCTTATCATCAGTGCGTCGTCCACTGAAGGGGCAGCAGCACGCGTTTGCACGCGTTGCCAGCGAGGTGCGAGCACGAGGGCTCTCGCAGCAGACACGCGCACTCGCTGAGTCACGCGTGCGTCACGACGACGCGACGCGCGACGACTCAACCGCTCGCTCGCACTCTGCACACGCCAATGCGCACGCAACGCGCAAGGGGCGGAAAGGGGAGATTAATAAGTAATGATGAATTATTGCTACACCAACAGAACAGTTAATACCACAGCACAACACTATACGGGTGAAATGATGGTTCAGTTGGTCATTCTACATTTTCGTGAAATTTATAACATTGATGTATATTAAAACAGTTAATAATAATAATAATAAAAACGACCCAATTCATTCAACATACACTATTATTTTTAATTCAAATACATTGTCTGTAGAGTAAATTGGGTTGTTTCATTTTTAATATTATTTTCATTAATTATTTATGAAAATAAATTAAGCACGTTAATATAAATATTAATAAATTTAGTGTCAAAAAAGCCGTACAAACTGCGTATGGGCACCGTGGAGGACAATAAACTAATTTACTCTCCGAAAGCAAGCAAGGGAACATTCCATCAAGGACCCTAAGGCAGAGGCGGGTTAAAAAAAAAGATAATTACAGAAAGGGAGTTCAGTAATGAAACTCTCCCCACAGATAGTTGGCGGTGGAGAGGAAAAATCCCATCTCCCTCTCTATGTTGTATGATCTGTGACAGATGTGAGGTGTGGATCGCTGTTCGAGCATGCACAAAATTGATCATGGCTACTGTGCACCTAGCCCGAGTTTCTTCACTAAACTCGTCTCTAGTTCATAACGTAAAAAATATTATTTTAATAATGAAATTGAAATTTAATTTCAAAAAAATTAATAATGAGTTTCTTCTTTACTTTGCACTCCGAAGATGATTTGAACCATCTCGAGGTGTGACAGGCAACACCAGACGTACCAATGACATGGTTATTCTAGGGTAATGTGGCCTGATTCTAATGCTTAGAAGCAACCTATAGCGGTTCCTTTTGAACCTGAAATCAACCATACGAACCCAATACCCTCCACTTCAAACAGACTGAGCCACCAGGTCGGAAATGATATGTTTATAAGATTAGTTTTTATTGTGACTTTTTCATGCGACGAAGTTGGTACCGTTGGGTAATATTCACTTGACTACGGTTTCTTGTTTGGATATCGAAAAATAAATAAAATAAAATAACAAACTCAGATGTATCATTATGCATGTCGATTGAAACTCTCGCACTCACGGATACCATATAAGCAAAGCTATTTCAACGATGAAGTCGAGGCTAGTAAACTGTATGTTTGATCTTTGGTTGAAATGTGTGATGTTCCGCTTAGATTGATTATTTTTGAAATTTTTTTCCTTTACTCTCGGTGAAAAACGTATTTCTTTTTTGGATAATTCATTCACTATGAAACAATATAGATTGGACTTATCCGGTCCCCTGATAAGTTCTGAAAAATATTGAACCCTCGAGGGATTTTTAGTCTAAGAGTTTTAGGTTCGATTCCCAGAGGGGCTAAAATATATGAGTAGCTTTTCACTTCCATATCTCGTTCCCTTCGACTGTCACGATGGAAAAAGTACACTCTGCGGTGTAAAACGGGTTTTAAAATTTACGACACAATACTGGAATCTACGTTGTATCTACGCATCCATTCCATTCCTCGGGCCCTTCATGAGCGGAAAGTACACACTTGTTGTGCTGGGCCTCTTTTATGCGGAAACATACTAAAAATAATGTTGCAAAAATCGAGTTCCAACATTTCGATTCCGAAGACAACATACAACAAAAATATATCAGACATATTATACCTGACGAAGTGCGGATGTAATGCGAATGTGGGAGATTAATAAATTTATGAATGATTCAAGAAAAATATATTATCATTAAAAATCTCATTTATAGAGCAAAATGTGAAAAAGGGGTAATTCACATATTTATTATTCGACCCCCCTTCTACCTTGTCACAAAATCTTGATAGTTTACAAAACAATTGAAATGCAATTTTTGTTCTGTTGAATAATGATTTTTACTAATAAAAATCAATACACAAAACTTTGTCACAATTTTCGGACTCGCCCTCCCCTCCTCTGAAAGTGCGCTACATAATATGGGAATGACCTCTAATTAGGAAACGATTAAGTAATTAACGACACGATGAGAAGCTGATTCGTCCATGGCACCATATCCATTAGCTCAATGGAAAGACTTGGTGTAAGCAGGATGATGAAGATCAAATGGAAGAACTTCACAATATTCCTCCTTCATTAGAATGACCTACTTTTAAGTAGCTTCCTATATCACGCTCTGGGCCATTTGCATTGTTTCAAGGCTTATCTTATTTACAAATATAATTTCCTACATCTACCACGACTCCTCTCATCTATTAAAAGTTCGTGGGAATAAATTATCGAAGGAATTCAAACAAAACAAGTTATTAGGATATTATTTTATCCTTCTTCAAACGAATGGGATCTTTATAATTTAATTTCACTTTATGATAAAACGTAATACTTCGTAGTCTTTCGTAATGTTGTACAAAATAAAAGAATCCAGGAATACTTATTTAGATTTTGCGCGATACAACAAAAACATATTTACCATACACATCACGTACAACGCTTTCTGGAAATAAAATGTGGGTCTTGTTACAAAAGTGTTAAGCTAGCATAACTCATACGTCATACATGTATTGAAAGAATTCTGAAAGAAAACCAACTCAGCACTTCGCTCTCTCGCATTCTTAAGCGTGTTTCTCGTTGTACAAATTATTTTAGAGGTTCAGTCTCCATATTGAGAAATGAAGACGAGTCAAAATAACCATGCAATTAATCCATTGTTTATAAAGGACACTTTTACCCGGAAAACATTAAATATACAGATTCGTTAAATGACGTGGTGATGTGTGCACCAGAACAAAATTCTCATCAACATTGGAGACCAGTCGCAGATAACAGTTCAATATATTACTTACCTAATAATAGGTAGGTTTAAGTTTGCAACCCAGCAATTATACTGTGACAATACACCCACATTCTTGAAACATTATTAAGTAATTGTGATACCACGTATTTCAGCAATTATACTCCAACCAAATTTGTTCATTCAACTGTTCTGAGAAACTAAAAAAATATAAGAAATTTGTAAGAGAAATACGATCTTAATTGGTTTCATACAATTTATACACTATGCAAACATAAAAACTCCCTTCATTTAAATTCAATATCTGCATTACATTGCATCACACCGTGAAAAGAAGAAACACTCGAACCCTCAGTATAATTCTCTTGCCAATATAAAGTGGGATTTTACTTTTTTTTTAAAAAAAGCTGAGGGGTTGCACATCTACAAGTGTATACATTTTGATTTTTTTTTTTAATTTGTGTTCTGAGAAATCCGCGCAAGAATTCAGATGTGCCAAGTTTCTTTATGTAGCATAACCATAGTACAAGCATCACCAAAAAAATGGTCCGCACTTTTGTAGCAACTGCGACAATTCAGTTCCAGAATTCAATTTTAATTTCTTTCACTTCCTTGCCCCGATTGAAGTTCTATTGTACTAGAATGGATGTGGATTATAATTTTCTATGAGACGGTTAAATATTGGGCGTGACGTGTAAAATTAATGTTTCCTTCTGGTATCATGCAATACCTAGGAAGCACACAGTATTATGTTATGTAATTCATTTATTTCACGTCATATGGCGAGGTTCAGTCCATACTAATCAACCCTCTACATACTACTACTGATGCAAACGTGTTTGGTACATTCGTAAACCGAATGTTTAAAAACATCTTCTACGAATTCTTTTAAAGAGTTTTAAGAGAAATCATAAAAAAAACTCTCTAAGAGTTCTTTCTTGAAAATACCAGAGACAATACAATTTTTCAATAATTTTAACTAAAATATATTCAACTATTTTAACGTACTGTAAGCACTAATGCAATGAGTACCTTAAAAACAGACAAAGAGAAACTTTTTTGAGCGCGTTTACGGAACAAATATCACTGGAAAACACGTCCTACAAAATATTTACATAACAATAAAACAATTACAAAATAATACAAATAAGCAAGTGTAACTAGTTCATGACCAAAAAATAAACAAGCACTCTTGTTAGAGTAGAGACTCCCTTCCACAAACATTCTTCTAGCATTAACAAGTTAACAAGTTGTTTGATATTATGAACTGTCATCAATATACTAATTACATACAAAAAAGGAAGAGAACGTTTACGGAAGTGAAAGGAGTGCATGTGGAAACATAAATATTTGTTCCTGAAGCTCTGTATTCTGGGATGGAACTGTCGGCGCTGGGAAAACCACGGGGACAGTTAGGACTCTCATTAAAGGAATCGGCTCTGTTTCATAAATATTCTCAGAAGTTCACGCTAGACTATACCCAACTGTAGACTATACCCAACTGTATACTCCAGAAACAAACTAGTCTAAAAATAACACAAAATTTATAATTTTTAGTCCCCATCCCCTCCAAAAAGCACCAGTAAAACATTGCACAAAGAAGAATCTACGGTTGCTCCGATGTACTTGAAGAGCAAACTTTAAACTTCTAGACTGTAGAAGTGCCAACATTATTTTTTGAGGTACAAAACGTGACGTTTAATGTAAAACAAAATAACACATAAATAAATCCAGAATTAAGCATTCAATAGTAGTCAGTAAATATTTCTCGAACAAATGGGTGTCTTTTTAATTATATGACAAGCATTTACAATTCAGGATTCCTATACCTAAATATAGTTTAGGAGCATACACTAAGCTGCGATGTTCGCCGATTTTCACGTTTTTCTTATAAACCAATGAACTACAATTCCAAAATCAATATTGGATAAATTTTAATACCCTTTGCGATATTTTCACTGACAAACTATCCTTTATAAGTATTGTTTTAGGTTTTAAGAGTATCAAATACTAAATAGCGAACAAAATCTAATAATCCAGGATTTTAATTTCAATACAGAAATACACTAGAACAAATTAAATAAATAATCAAAGATTGACCTTTAACGGACATCGTATACATCTTTGACGTAATTCTTCGATTATTTATTTAACTTGATTATAAAATGGACATTAATTGTAACCGTATCTCAAAGTATATACACCTTCAACAAAGTCGTTTTATAAAAGAGGATAAGGTACGAGGGCGACGACCCACCTGGTGATGATAGTCGACCACCTGGTGATGGCGCGCTGACGGCAGATCCAGCGAGCGCGGCTGGCGTTGGAGAGACGGATGGCGCCTGGGCGACGTGGACATCGGCGCCAGGGGATGGTGCGAGGGCAGCTGCAGCGAGTGGTGCTGCACCAGCTGATGCAGCGGCGGGCCGTGCGGCGCGGGGGCCGGAGGGGGTGGTGGAGACCCCAGAGGGTAGGTGTGGGGGTGTGGATGGCGATGGAGCGGCGGCGCGGGCGGCGCGTGGCGCGTGAGGGGGCGCGAGCGCGACCGCCCGCCACTGCCGCCACCGCTGCCGGTGCCCTCCGCCATGGGCGCGGCGAAGGCGCGCGAGCGCCAGTCACCTGCCAAACACAACGACAGGAAGGATACGTTTAGATACCATTCGCTAAATACACAAAAACAGTTTAATATATACGAGAAGAATCACTAAAACAACGATTAAAATTATGTGTTGTACTAAATGTTAATGAAAATTATAATTAAGAAAAGAGGATCAATAAGATACATTTTATATCTTTTGACGAGGTTTAGGCCGTGAGGTCTGCTCTTCCACCTAACCGTGACTTGGGTGAGGGAATCGGGAAAGACAGATGTTGGGCTGCCAGGGAATGTACGAGTATGGTATCGAACCGACATTTGCCTGCAGTACGTGAGGGGTACTCGCCTAGTTCAGCGGAGCAGGGCTCGATCCCACGCTCCACCGCCGACGGTGGTCGGTAGTAAATTTATTATTATTAAAATATAACAATAAAAACGAAATTTATTCTCAGGTATTCTCTGTGTTGAGAACTGAGTTACGGTTGTTGCACACAAATAAATACATAAATATAAATAAATAAATTCGATTCAGTCAACTATGGACCACGATAACGAGCGTTAGCGAGGTCGAATTCAACGTGTATTAACCTATGGACACATCGTAAAACATTTTGGGGGAACAGCGTCAAGATATAATCTAGATCCAAATATTACAACTGCGATGGTAAGTCTGAGAAGTTCACTTTACCATCACCTCAGCTAAATGAACTGAGACAGTAAAGTAAAAAGGTAATTTTCTGTTCCACCAGGAATCGAACCCGAGGTATCTCTGATTTTGTTTTTACATTTGATATACAAGATCCCCCAATCAAAATGTGTATAGTGTAACAAATTATACTTAATTTGTTGTGATAATAAATATAAGACTCAACTTGCCATACGTTGGAGCCAATTGTAACTAAATTGGAAATAATATAAAGGTGTAAGGTATGATAGACGATAATGGAACAATAACATTTTATCAAACAGTAAATTACAACATAGTTCAGAATGAATTGAGACTTCCTAGTGAAGAAAATCAAAACAAAAGAAGATAGAGACTGAAATTATTCTACTTGAATTTACATAGTCAAATTAACCACATTTACATTCAATAATCAAAGAAAAGAAACAAAATTTACAAAATTATAAATAACCTTTTGTAATATCGTTTAATAGTTCAAAGTATAATAATTGTATTTCTTATAACATTACTACTTAGTCCTTTAGTCAAATCGAACATATTCGCGTTTACTAATCAAGCAAAAGACAGATCAATGCTTATAGAATAATTAACTTCATTTGGTAATGCTGTTTAATAGCTGAAACATTATTATATGTTAACTGAGAAAATTAATTCTTGATAACATGTAATAACGAAGGCTTGACCTCCTCGATGACGCAAAGAGGCAAATATAGTTCTCAAATTACGTACGCCAAAATCAGTGGCGTCAGATGAATTGGAAACAACTCGTAAGTTCTAATGAAACCTCGGAAGAAACGCATCATACGAGGATTTATCAGCTTTGCTCATCGGCTGGGGCATGACTTTCTGGTTGGAGGCGCTGATAGGTATCAGTGGTGGCGATTAGGGGGGTGGGGGAGACGTTTAAGGAAAGATAAAAATTTGTTTTAACCGTCACTAATTGTCTTTCCTTTGATTTATTTCATTATTTAAATCAAACTTAGTGGAAATATACAGAAAATGACATGTAAATGAAAATTATCAATTTTTTTTGCCCCTTTAATCCCCAATGGCCGCTACTGGCAAGTATGGTGTGACCTCAGTAGCCGGTAACGTACAGCGACGATGGGCTACGCGTAACTGAACTAGCACCAGGAACACATGGTAAGGGCCGTCGCACAGTGCAAATTATGGCATCTACATGAAGGACGTCACGATAACAACCAGGCACTCCGAAATTACCGAAGACAGCACGAACTAAAATTCTCTCCACTTTCAACTGTCACTCAACTTAATTTGATCTGATCGTCACTCAGCCATTCTCTCACTGATTTTACCACTCTGACTACTGCCAACCGCCGACCTCTATATCTCTGAGCAAACTGGAATAGACTTGCTGAGCAAACTGGAATAGACTTGCTGAGCAAGCTGGAATAGACTTGCTGAGCAAGCTGGAATAGACTTGCTGAGCAGGCTGGAATAGCCTCAACGAGAAAAAAATGTCAAAACCACATCTGGGCATAATAGACCTTGTTTTTTATACATGAATCCGGTGTTTAGGTTCAGGTGGAAATGGTGTGGAAGGTTAACATCCCTGAGATCAAAACAGGAATACCAGGTTCGATTCTCGACTCGTCGCCATTTTTACCGGACCTAATTTTATCACAAAATTATTCAACTTAAAATAGTCTCGGTGAAAGTCAAATAGGTTAATCCCAAACGACGGACTTCGATTTTTTAATAAAATAGTCGACATACTGCTCAGTAAAAATTTAAAAAAATAATCAACAGGCATTTTAATTCATTCAGTTCCACTGCACACTTATCAGAAAGTTTAGACTTTCAACTTCAGATACCTATTAAAAATTATTTACGAAAATATACGGTAACATGAAATTACATTATTCAAAGTTCAATGCTTTTACAAATATACCCAGATAAAATCCTAAAATTGATGTGTTTTGGTATCCGGTAAAATAAGATCCATTGAAAAAAGAGAGAAGTTAATTTTAAAAATCATAGAAGTTTATTGGAATTGTTTAGTGTAATAGCAGGATAATCAACGTAAAAATCCCATTTCATTCAAAATCAACAAAAGCTTCACAAAAAATTTATGCACAATCAAAAATGTCTAAAAATGGCACGAAAAAAAAACCCTTCTCCATTCTGGAGATACTAAGAGAAACTATTGCGAAATTATTATGATTAATGCGTCTTAATAGTCGCTGAATCACTGAATTTTACTATAACCAATATTCTCAATCCTACAAAGAACGTCAGGAAATTAAATTTTCAGTACGAGTTGAAAAGAAGAAACGAAATTGCAAAAGGGAGCCCAAATAAATATGCTCTCGTAATCATACAATCAAATAGGTTTAAATTTATCAGCTCGAAATTTGGACACACATCCAAACACAACCATTTATATAATACTTACATTCCACTGATTTGGGTATTATCTACTCCGACTAATCAACTTGATTAGTCGGAAATTTTCATGCTATCAAGTTCTTAAAGAAAATAAAACGCTAGTTTATTCACTCATCATTCATGTACGGAGAGAGCGCAATTCAAGTCACGGACAATTGAGGAGGATCTGAACGCAAGACGCTACTTTTATACCGAAGCCGCGACCGAACGCAGATAAATTTATTGTTTGAAAGGCTGCCAACTCAACCCCGAGAAACAGGCACTGAATATTTTAATGCGATGCACCATGCGGCAAGAGCATGCTACTTAGTTACGGTGGACACATTTGAGAACACGCATGTTATTTCCTTACAAACATCTACGTATGTCTGACACTAAAAGACTTCAAATACATTTTTGGAAAATGATGTTAGAAATATATTTTTGATCAAGTTAAGAACTGGGTATCAAGAAAAAAGAAAGGAATAATCAAGTTCGTTTGATTGAAATTTATTAGATTTTGCCACTATTCTGAAGAAAGATTAGAAAATAAACAGTAGTCGTTGTGCAACTCAGGGTGAATGGATTGATGTGCTAGTCATAACCAAATATACTCTTATGTGTCAGGATAAGGTAGAAATGTTATTTCTGAATTCAACATAGATTTGTGTCTGTATAACGTATGTTAGCAAATTTTCATTAATGCAATTAATGTCTAATGAAATTTTAAGTCACGCAGATTGGTTGTTTCTAAATGCACACCACGAAAACTTCATCATCTATCTTAACGTTTGTTGTAATGAACTTCTATTCCTGGTTTCCAGATTTCTTCTTTACTTTATCTGTTAAACAATCTGCGGCAATACTTCCGCAATAAAACATGCTGCATCCATTCGAAACACAGACAATACACGTCAAGTTTTATTCATCAAATATTCACTAAAACAAAGTTTGGCGAACGAATCCTTTAACATTAAGTGTATTGAAAGCCATTAGCTCTCCCTTTGATGCCAGTTTAACGGATCGAGGAGTGTTTAACGAATCTCTTGAAACCCCGATTGAACAAATCAGAGTCGGTTTAATAGCTTCAGTTAAAGCGCAAAAACAGTTAACTACATGCATTAAATAAACTATAAATAGCTCAAAGGAAATAAAGACACTTCCTATCACAGGAATTTGCACAAATTCTTCGAGGATTCAAATCATAGAAGTAGAATTGAATTAAATATTCCGGGTATATCAAATGGTTAAAGATACTGATTTAAAATATGGAAAATAACATACAATTCCCAGTTTGATTGCATGCACTAAAAATGGTATAGTTTTTATACTATTTTTGCGCAAAATAAAATTCCATGCTCTTCTGTAAACTATACCCAATATTTTGTCCAGTAGTTTATTTTTCTTTTATTGCCTTCTCACAGTGTTACTTGGATTATAAAGACCCTGTATATCTTTATATATTTAATAAACTACTACTTATGCTAATGCTACACCCTTACAAAAGCATATTACACGAATGAACTTGATGCGAACTTAAGAAAAAAGTTGCATTACAGTGCTCGCAGCGAAAGAAGAGGAACGAGAGAGAAAGACGAAAGACCACGTGAAAGTCGATGAGCCAATGTCACTATTGCCGTACTCTTCCTCTCGCCATTGACACGCGGGTGTTTTACTCGTGTCAGCAGAATCTTAGAGGGTTAATGTTAATCTGTGACGTACAGATGGCTTGATCTCTAACCTTTGGCCTGTACGCTTTGCAATTGATTATAGCAACCCTGCGTGGGTGACGTGCATTCCACCTGCACTACGTCACGCCCCACAACAGACATATGACAACACTGCGCTTTCGCTCTATTGGTTACATCTCGTTAAATTTCTTTCGCTACGAAGTCCTTAAGCGATGAATGTCATTATTCAGTGCACACAATCAAAATTGAAAATTTTATATTAACAACATCTTTAACAATTTTTGTTCTCGTAGAAAATCTAATCATCACTCTAATCTGTACAGAAGCTAAATACTTAATTTAATAAATACTTAATTTTTACTTCTGTGTTAATATTTAACAGCGCTCAAATTATTCGCGATATCAACATTTTAATATTAAAATTTTAAAAATTAAAATATTATTATCCCTGAGGAATCTCGAGTAATTTGAAGAGTAAAAGCATGAAATCGTTCATCGCGCAATATCTCTCCACCTGTGACACGTTCCTCGGAGCGCTGCGCGTGTGACTGACGTGAGTCAAATGTACGAGCAGGATATTGCACCTTATTCCGAACGAATCGCCGACGCTCTTAAAAGTCTCTCTTTCATGCATCGTCATCCACATCTGTTTGTTCTCTCATGTTTCTATTTCTTTGTTGTTGTATTTGTAGATGGGAAATGTAGCGTGCTATTAAAGCTTATCTACATGAAGCGATAGGAGTTAGGAGTCGGGTGGTAGGCTATTGTTAGCTGGGTTAGTAGAAGTGGTTATAGATAGAGGAAAGTCAGTAGTCACAGCTATATGAACCGGGACATAATGTGAAAAGCTACAAATGTTCGGGAATCGAACCCGGAATGACTTGGTGAGAAGCGACAACACTACCACCTGCGCCACCGGTGGGGCCGTCCATTAGTACCAAACACGGCTGCGGTAATTGCTGCAGGAGCAGGAGATACCTACATCGCTCGACATAATGCGAATTGCTTCCATCTATCGCATTCCACACAAATGGGGGAGCGATCTGGGGAGCATTTCTGTTTGAAAAGCTTATATTAACAAAAATATTAAAAATATTATCTTTTAACACATTAACTCATCAAACAGATAATTAACAATATTAAATAATAACCAAATTTATAAATTGTTTAAAGACGCAAAGTATGCCTTAATCTGTTGCGAGTTCAGGTACAATGGTGGAAAGGGAGGCGAGCTATAGCTTTCTCCGCCCCTCGCATAGAGCGGCCAATGCTCAAGTCATGTAACTTACTCGAAAATAAAGCAATATGACTACCGATCGCAAACTTCTACGAATTTAAGTAATACCCGAATAAATAGTAATAGTCACAGAAGTACTTGCTGTAAAAAAGCACAAGTCAATAACACAGCAAACCAAGATGCAAGTTAATAATCGTTCCACACGCTCTATGAAGCAAGAACAGAATAGTCATAAATGCAATCATATTGCACTTAGAAATGAAATGGTGGCCGATGTTGGCAACAGATTTAAGTTTAAAGAAATTCGAATGTACTGCCAACATAACGCGAGGTATACTCACCAATACTCATATGGACGATGGCAAAGGAAATGTGTTGGCTACATTGTGTACAAGCCCTGTACCAACATCAAACCTGGCAATAAATAAACTTATAAATAATTTATCGTCAAAAGAGTAGTTATAAGCCGCCTGTCACTATGTTGAGGATAATAAACTAATTTACTGCTACTACTTTACAATAAAACTAACGCACTGCGTTCCCGTCAGGTTTTTCTTTTCTTAGGCTAAAGCAGCGCATGTGACCCGCGAAATATTTTTACGGCCCGAGCGTTATAGTAGCCTACATTGTACATCAAAATTTTAATCAAACGTTGCAGGACACAGTCGGAATTTCGGAATTACACCGTGATACATTTCAGTACAAAAACATTTTATTACAATACTAAATATTAAAAATAATTTTGCAAGTAAAGAAATATACTATTTAATTTTTTCAGTTTGAAATAACACAATAAATAATAGTTCATGAGAATAAAAATTTCCACGTTACAAATAAAGAAATATGACCCATCAGTTTTATTCGTCGGGCAACATTTTGCAAAACCCCATCATTGAAAGTGTATAGAAAATGGCCCGCAGGCGAAGATAAGATGGACAGCGCTGATTTGAAGTAATTTATCTATCATTGTAATTAACAAAAAAAAATGGATTTCAATAACTATTATCATTATCGTATAATTAGCTCTTACAAAAACTTAATTCCTTATACTTTTTAGTGACTCGACGCCTCAAAACCTAAGTAGGCACAAAATTTCAAATCTCTCTTGCTCCGAACACGTTTTATCCAATGCTTTCGACCACATAGTCGTTGACAAGTATCGCACGACCGTCCGCGAATTCAACTTCCCTACAATCGCAAAGCTCACGTCAGTCGATAGTTTTCCTTCCCTAAAATCACAAACCTCATCGATGTTTCGTGCTGCCCATACTGGGTTGCTCTTGGCCTTGGAGTACTGCGCCACTCCCAACAAGAGCTTGTAGCCTTGTTAATCTTCCCGCTGACCCTCAAAGGGACACGTGAAGTCAACAAAGACATAATCCTCTTTCTGCGCCGGATTAATCCCCACAGCTGCTTTGGTCTCCAAGTACATTTGTGTAGCTCGCGTTGATATTGTACAGGGAGGGCGAAATAAAATTGGTCCGCAAAATATGTATAAGAGTGACATGGAACTGACTCTTGTTCGTGACAGGAGAGCTGCCCGTCACAGAAAGTGGTGGAAATGGCCACAATTGACGTAGATGGAGCGCTGTGCTCGATTTGTCAAACTGTGAGACACGCGCAGCAGATCTGCTCGAGGGATAGCAACAATCGCGTTTTCCATGTTCTGCTGTAGCTCTTCCAGAGTGTGAGGGCTATCCGAGTACTTCAATTCCCGACCGAGAATACACCAAATTTGGGAGAACTGCCAACCTACACAATTGATTCCCCCTATGTCGTATACAACTCGACTAGTGATATTTTCATCATTATGTTATTCAAAATTGCAAGTTCATCTTTAGTTAAGAGCTCAATTTTTTTTTAATTTATCGGACCAAAATTGCACAGATTTTGTACGTGTTTTATTCGATATTATATAGTCAAGTCAAAGCGAGTGTCGGGTTTTGGTTCTAAAATATTGGTGGTGGCTGCCCTGAAACACCACTCGAGTCCGCCATCTTAGTGTTTTTGGTGTACTCACTTACGGTAACTTCAGTATAATAAAGTCACACGGAGAAAGATCAGGTGGTCGAGGAGGTCAGGAGATTTTAGTCTCTGCTGACTGTCCTCTCCTCACCGAACACCTCATGACAAGGTGCAGACATGTGACTAACCGGTTCTCATATTCAATAACAAGGATCAATTCCGTGTCAGGATTACAATTCTTTTCCAGGGCATTTTTATTTTGTTCACCCCGAACAACTCCATCGCCAGATTGAGCGGAGACGGACCAGAAGGATAAAGTAAGAAGTAAACGCATGCACTAACAAAAATGTATAAGACGTGGTGTAGCAAACACATTGCTGGATTTTTTTCATTAAAAATACCATGCGCGTTTAAACCGGTTACCTATCGTGTTCATGGCAATGCAAAAACAACACTCCTTATACACCCTTACATTTTTATATGGTAGTAAGCAACAATTCAGAAATATATCGTAAGTGCTTTTGTGTGGTACTAAAAAGGAAAACTTAGGAATGGTTAAGTTGTGTGAAAACCTAGATTATAAAGAGTTTGATAAAATAAATCTCCCGCTTACTATTTAACCATACGTTAACTATACCCCTTACAAGGGCACATAAATTCAAAACTTTCAACCAATGCAATAAATTTTCTGGTTCCCAACAGTACGTCCATTAATTTTTCGAATTCTCAACCTGCGAGAATCGAGAGCCTATTCCGCACACGCAAAACTTGAAAATAAAATTTCTACGAGATTTGAAAATACAAAGAATACAACAAAAGTAATTTTACCGAGAACATTTCTTAATGAATATATAATTGATGTTGAGTTCTCGTTTCGTCTCACCGTCAGCAATATCTATTAGTAACTAAAAGACAGGTTTAGAGCGCTGTGGATATATCTTAAGCCGTCCTCCGACCGTCTGGGAATTCAACCTTGATTACGTCTAAGAAATAAAGTGGATTTGACACGCAAGACAAGAAGCAAAAACAACAAGAAAAGCAGATCAAATAACAACTTCGCTTCGGAGCAACAAAATTCTAAATTAATCCATGCAATAACAGAAGTTATCAAGATCTTGCGTAACATTTACAAAAAATCTTGGTTATCAACAAAGGTTTCACCACTACAATTATTGATTATCCTGTAGGTTTCAATGTATATTGATTCATAACCACCCAGATTGTTGAGAAGAAAAGATCCACACTAAAAGAAAAATTAAACAAAAGCAATTTCATGCGGATATACATGTAATCAGTGGCGTACGCAGAAAATATCTAGGAGGCGGCTTCATCTTCCGAATAATCTAGGTTGGGGTGGGGGAGTCTCATGCTCAGCAGTACATGTATTAACCTACAGTTTTAAATCATATAGAACGCAACGAAGAAGCAATACCACAAAATAGTTGAAGTTTATGATGAGACTTCCAACAATCACTAATTTTAATATTTTACTTCTTTTTTCAGGAGAGGGTTTGAGGACCCCGAGCATCCCCACGCGTACGCCACTGCATATAATCAACATATATAGAAAATGATATTTCAATTACAACAACAAAATCAACATAATATGCACTCTTGACTAGGATTTCAAGACCGTGTGTGTTGTTGCACCATCACGCTGAAAATACCCCCATTGTCGTTCCTCATTTTCTGTAAAGGGAAGTTTTCACGTTCATTAGCAAGCGTCTATTCCACGTCAGGGTTACAGTTATTTTCCGGGACAGTTTTTATTTTGCCCGACCTGTACAAGTGAAAATGGTTAGCTGCAAGTTATAAAACCTACTGAATATTATCAAATTTTATTTAGAATAAATTGTAAAAGAACAAATACTTTTGAAAATACTCCGAAAATATTATGGGTAAAGGGTAAATAATAAAATAATTGTAATAACACTTTATTTTTTTATTTTTTAATGATACTTGCAGGCAGCGAACCGGTTCTCTAAAAGCAGGGGATATTTAAGAACCTAAGCTCTTTCTCATTTCGTACCTAAACATTTTGGATTTAATTAATGATACCTAAACGTGTCAATTATTTCTTGAAGAATAATTCTTCGTACCTCAAATTTCATCGCGAATATCACATGTTCCCAAAGCAATTCTATGGCAGTATTTGTAAATGGGAAATGTAGCGTGCTATTAATGCTTATCTACATGGAGCGATAGGAGGTAGGAGTTGGATGGTAAGCTATTGTTAGCAGGATTTACCAACAACTTGACCCTCGTGNCTATTGTTAGCAGGATTTACCAACAACTTGACCCTCGTGGAGGTGTTAGTAGGGAGTAGTTAGTAATTGTTAGAGTTATTGATACTAGGAGGAGGTGGATTGAGGAAGGAGGGTTCGCTTTTCAGTAGTCACAGATATGCACTGGGATCATTCATGTAAAAAGGTACAAATTTTTTTGTGACTCCACCGGGAATTGAACCCGAGGTGGCTCAGTGATGGGCAAGAACACTACCACCTGAGTCAGAAGAATCATTGTTACAAATACAAATAATGTTCTCGATTATTGTTAGAAACAGAAATCCGCACGAATCGGTGCGAACCGGATGGATATCATCACTGTTTGCAGACCTTGACTATACCCAGAGAACAGAGGGGCACAGTCCTAGAGGGATCCCTATACGGACCAAAATCTACAACAACAAAAAAGGTGAAGTAGTGACGGAAATCCACACGCATCACAAAACGGTGACGGTGCGAGCGACACCATTAGGAAAGTTTCTGGAGTAAATAAGCGCAGACACATCATGTGTCGCAAATGTCGTGTCGGCAGCGCCCTTCTCTTCAAGGTTAGAGTGAGCTCCGGAGCGTTCCAATCGCCATGACAACGCAATGCCATTCACGTGCGAATCTGAGCGAAACTATTTTTGCAGACCGTATTGCAGGCATGTCAAACTCCCGGCTGCCGGAACGCACGTAGACCTTTGCAAGCACCTGCACTGGGGCGATATTTTAAAGCTTTGTAACGACCCCTAAAATATATTTTTTTTAATCTACAATTTTTATACAGTATAGAAAATAGGAGGGTGCACCAATCAAATTTTAAAATATGATTTTTTAAGAACCACCCTAACCTTCAGCCATCTAAACCTATTGTACGTAAATTTACACGTTTTAATTTTGGTCATAAAACATACAGCAACAACGCTACATAATTTTACTAGTCACACTCGCTCACGTCATTCAAAAGTACGCGTCTCCCCATTTAACCGCACAGCCTCCCTGGTTGCCGGAAAACCAGCGCTGTCCAAAATATCTTAGCCAGCGGGCCATTTTCTGTTCATTTTAAGTCGATCAGGCCGAAACGGAATGGGTTTTCGCAAAATGTTGCCCGACGAATGAAACTAATGGATCATATTTATTTATTTGTATCATAAATTTTGATTCTCATAACAAATTTATATTATTTCAAGATGGAAAATTAAATAGTAAATTTCTATATTTTTCAAAAGTATTTTTAATATTTAGTATTCGGTCATTCTTCGTATAATCGGCTAAAAATAATCAACCATCGCAAACTTCAACAAAAACTTTTTTTTTAAAAGTCAATTACGTTGTTGAAAAACACAAGGGTGTAATGGGGAAAAATATGTAGATGCAGTAGAAAGCACAAAAACTGCTTCTATTTTTTGTACAAATTTAATGTAATTAAATAATTTTATATATTTTATGTAATATTGGTGCTGAGTTTACGGTATCACTTCATTTTTCGTCAAATTTGATGTCTCACTAAGTAAGAATCTCTGTCACGATGAAAATGTTTAGTCTCTTGGATATCATTATACAGATAGGACTGTGGTTTAATAATTACACTTCTCCACAGAAACAGTGATCCTACCTACCCGCTTGGCAACGCAACGCATACGCGTAAGGCACGCACGAGGCTATTACCCGCATAGTACATTTTATTTCTAAGTCATCCACAGTGCTATATGCCACTATCACCAACACTATGGGCGGGAATGTCATTAATACTTTAATCTCGAATTTCTACTGCACAAAATATCTACAATTCATTTTGGAATAATAAATGGACAACAGTACGTATTTATTAAATAACTTCTTTTACAAATATTAAATCCGCCATTGACCTTGAGCACTTGAACGGAATTGATGGAATGGTTCCCAGCTCGTTTCCACGGAGTAGCTCACTTTATTATCCCCCACGTGGTCATAAGCAGTTAGCAACTGTTTTTTGCCAGTCTATACTTACATATCTATATATTAACCTAAAAAGTGTACAATAATTGCGGCAGAACCCTAATTACAATTACGCGAATTACCAACATGGTAGCGTGCGCAGAAGACAATGGAGGTATGTATACCAATCGGTTATGCCACCAACACAAAAGCAGGTCGATTATTCTTGAAAATTTGCGATGAACCCTGAAATAATCTAATATAATATTTTAAAAATTTCCATTTGGGTTACGAATTGAGACAAGAATATCCATAGTATAATTTTTTTTTCAATATCGGTCGTCATGGGTATGTGAAGAACACTCAAAATGTAAGAACAAAGTGATTCATAAAAACAAAAAGAAATAATTCGATCGAATAGATGGCGTAGTCTGAACATCACCATTTTATAGTCAATATGGAACAATATAATTCCGGTTCCATGAATAATCCTTCTTCAGCAAGTTATGAAAATGTTTAAGGAGGCAGAGTAAGAAATAACTCATGAAAAATCAATGAATATCAGCCCACTAATTTGTCCCAAGTTCACCATACACAGGAAGATAAGCCCCACCGTAGTGTTGTCGCTTCTCACCAAGTCATCCCGGGTTCCATTCCCGATGGGGCCAGAAAATTAATGTCCCAGTTCATACTGTAAAGCCAACCTTCCTTCCTCTATTCAGCTCCTTCTAGTATCAATAACTAACTACTAACCACTTCTACTGACCCCTCCACGTGGGTCAAGTTGTTGGTAAATCCAGCTAAGCGGTCCACCTACTAACAGAAACCTACCCCCCCAACTCCTATCGTCCCATGTAGGTAAGACTCAATAGCACGCTACATTTCCCATTTACAAGTACAACAACAGGAAGATGGAATTGTAAAATCAATTGGTGAAACATACTTTAATTCCTTCAACCAAAACGTATCACTTACATAAGTCTCACTTAATCAAAAAATATATTTAAAAAATTATTATGAGTCAAGAAAGCGAGGGGGATAATCAGGTTCATAAATTCATTTTGAAACATTTCCACCCGCTTCGATGCCTCCAGGTCCCGTGACTACAAAGGACGTAAGGTAATACTGAGGACCGACAGAAAGGATGAATTTTTCTATTCTTCATTTCTCAACAGATGTAACTCAACAGCATTGCTGACGTCAGGAAATGAATGTTGGTCAAAACACCTGTTACGTAAAAAATGTAGAAACTGAAACGAGATTCTTCAAGGACGCCAATTACAGTCAGTAGCGAGCAAAGAAGTGTAAAATGGCAGAGCGAAATCGTTTTCGCAGTCTTTGTTGTCGCTTCTGGCAATTGTAGCTAAAAATATGAAATGTCTTGACACGCTGTAATTCCAGCTCAAAACATCATGGGAAAGAAACTTGTGTTTTTAATACAATCTCATCTCCAACAATCGCCAAGAACGAATGACAGCAATTTTCTTCAAAATCGAGTAAATACCTTAGTTGTTATGACTTCACCTTATTTTCCTGGTACTTAACATCTGATTTAATATGATCATCTACATAACTTTCATAGGCACCAAATAAATAGTTTATAAGACTACAAACGAGTTATCCTAAGATGCAATAGAAATCTGAAAATGGAGGAAGGAACATTGAACTCTAAGTAGGTCTGGAGATTAGAGCCACAAATCTTTGCAAATATTGGCGATAGTCCGTTAGTACACCAGAAGGCATTATCAAACTTGACTCACACAACTTGACAAATATAAACAACCAAAGAGGAGAGACACTGACAATATAGAATTTCATTCTTTACGTATATAATTTAAGAAATCTCATACTTATTTCTTGAATTAATTAAGACATTAAAATACCAAGTAAAAATACAGTTTTACACAATCCAACGAGGAAAAGAATCGAATGGGTAATTAATGAAGAAAACCATTGTTTTCACATAGGTAAAGTTACCACCCCTACCAGATCGAAGATGAAAATAAAGTAATATTGTACGAATTTTGGACTAATTAGAACCCCAAGTTTTTCTGACTATAAATTTTGGACAATCGTACAGCAAATATTTTTCTCCCCATTTGAAATTAAAATGTCAAGTATGCTAGTTCAACGCGTTTACTCGGGATTGTCATAAGTCACAAATGTTTCAGTTATATGTGAGTAACGACTATTTTCCCCACGTTGATGAAGTTAATTCTTTCATCACAATGGACTCGCGTTTTATGTATTACGAATGTAGTTTTTCAGAGTTATTAAAAAGGTAGAGCTGATTTGTTAATTTTATCACCGCATTAGTTGAATTTAAATTCTCAACAGGAATTTCTTGATTTAGACACTTTGAAAGTAGAATGAACTTTTATGAAAACAGAAATAGCAAACTTGAGCCAAACATTCCGCACGGACGTGCCAGTCTTACCCGCCACAAACACGCGAGGACGATAAACACAAAAGAGAAGAAAAAGTAACAGGGAAAGCGATACATCACTGAATGAGAATGCGCAGAACATACAGAAATTGAACACTACACTGAGAAAACAGACTTGGGTGTGAGATCCTAAATTAGAGGAAGGGATGGATTAATCCAAACCTTTGGATATGATTTTCCTACCCTTCCAAATGTTACATCCCAGCCTTATAGTTCGGATACTATAAGGCTGGGAATGTCATATCCAAAGGGGTTGGAGAAATACTTTCCTTCCTCTGAATGTGGATCCGACAACCAATCCTACGGTACTCACTCTATAGTGTTATCCCAGTGTAACAAAAAAAACCGAACCTTTATAGATAAATAGATATAGATAGCAACACTTTCGGCGTTCCGCTGTAATGCATCAATCACGTTTGTCGTATCTCTGAGTATTCACGACATTCATTCAACAGGTCTCTCACGTTTATGATAACAGATGCTGATAAAATTATAATAATTTAAAACTTAATACAGTGTTTAAACAGACGCTTATTCGCGTATCACGGAGACGAGAGTAAAGCGAATCAAAGATTGAATCGCGACCAAACATTCTCTATTCCAAGGCGAAGCACCGTACCTCCTCTGCCACCCCTGCCTGCGATGGGCGTGATGTACCGTGGCCGCGAGGGCGCTGCCGAGGGTCTCCGTCGACGCCCTGCCCCTCCTGGGGCGGTGCCAGCGGAGGACGCAGCAGGGCGACTCCGAGACTGCGTTGACATGATGAACTCACTTATAACCCGATCGAGAATGCCACACCGATTAGAATCTACACATATTCCACATGAGCACTCAACTTCTTCACACGATTCGATACGAAACCGGGTTTATTTCTTCAGTTTAAGTCCGAGCGACGAAGAACGTTTCATTACGTCCAGTTAGGAAGTGCAACGTAAAAGAGTTGGCAAGCGCACAATGGAAAGACACATAACTCTATATTAGAAGACTAGTCACAATGAACGCGTATTTTCACACACGATTAAACGCCTTCGTAACGAGTCAGAGTCCAACCGACCAACACCGCAGAAGTGACGTGTGTATTATTACAACGCGACAACCGAAGACACGATTCGTTCGAGTGAACGACGCGGAACGAGCGGGAAGACCCGGACGGTGGGCGCTGCGTCGTCGTCGGCGCGAGAGCCTCGACTGACGGACGAACGGACGCGCAGTGACGCCGCTGCCGCTCACTGCTCGGCACTGGAGACGAACAACGCTCGCCTCCACCACCCTCGTCACCACCGACGCAATCGCCACCAAGCAGCGGGCGGCGGCGGCGGCGGTGTTCCCCTCCGAGGCGCGCGACGGATACATGGAGGTCGCTCCCAGCAGCCACCACCGGCACGAACATACTAAAAGGAAAAGGAAGGAAGGAAGGAAGGAAGAAAAAAAGAAGGAAGTACAAAGGGAAAGGAAGTACGAAAGACACGAAAAAAAAAGAAATGTCTCTCGAAAGAATAGAAAAAGGAATTAAAAAACGTGGAAGCCATAAAAAAACGAAAGTAGAAACGCAGGCAAAGGAATGTATTCACGAAAGGGGAGAAGATAGACGAACACAACTAAGAAAATTTGAGGCGTAAATGAAATTGATTACTCCAAGTTTGAGTATATGAATGAATCAAACAATCATGTCTTTTTGAACTAAGAAAACTTGATGAACAAAGTCGAATATGTGCGAAAGAATCGGCTTGCAAATTAATAAACAATAAAAAATGATACGAAACGATGACTATCCAGATATCTATGAAGAATATAGAACAGGAAACAAGGACAATTAAAAGAAGGAAAAACAGACAAACGACAACGAATACGAAACACGTAAAAAGGGAACCCACATCACATAGCGATAAGAAAGAATAAAGCAGCTCCACGCATTGACTAACGAAGAATACAAGATTAAATAATACAAAATTAGATAAAATTAATACAAATAATACACAATAATAAAAAATAAATAATATAAAAAATAATACAAAATTAAAGAAAATGATACACTACAAAAGAATGAGCAAAAATTAACGACAAGGACAGGAATAAAGAACGTTAGAATAATAGCGCAGCACCTACAAAACCCAGATTGTATCTTGTGAATTTGGCTCCTCATAAGGCATTTGTAAATTCAGCCATATATCTTTCAGGTTCCATAGGGAGCAGCCAGTGGCGGATCTATGGAGGGGGGATAAGGGGGTTATACCCCCCCCCCCCAATTGGACATGAACTCTTAAACGATAAAATTGAAGTTGATAAATGACTTACCTTTTAAAAGTGTTACCAGATTAATAATAGTTATTAGTCGTTATTGTTATAATTAATACCAGATTGTTAATCATTTATTTGATGCATTTTATTCAAAGGTAATATTTATAAAATTCGTGTTCTAAAACCATAATTTTTAAACAAAAATGGAGCCCGATTAGCCCCCACCCCCTTAATAACGGTCTACATCCGCCAGTAGCAGAGCAGCAATATATTTTGCTCAGATTTCGAAGCACATGCACCGCACCCTGTTACAAGGATGCAGTTCCTCATCTTGATCATGACAAGAAGGCTAGAATGGCGTAACGAGAACAAAGGAATGTTACGACGAAATAAAAAGAAAACAAGAAATAAGAAAAGCAATGAGAAGATAGGAAAGAAAAACGAAACGAGGAAGAATAGATTTTCCGATCAACCCCAGCTTGTGGTTTTCGCGCGTGATCAGAACCTGTTCGAGAACTTTTTTGTTGCTCCCTGCAAACCGTGGCGTCCGTCCCTCTCCATTTTGTTCCGTTCCTTCCTTTTTTAAAATCACTCAAAGCACGCAAATGACATGTTCCTTACTTAAAATTGATAATTTGTTACCGAAGTAACATGAATATTCGTCAAACATATTCTAAGAGATACTGAGTTTAGAAATATTCTCCATACAATAGGAAAAGAGGAACTCGGTAAATAAACATACAAGTAACAGGTGAGGAAGCAATAAATAAAGGAGTAAAGTATTAAGGATAATACAAATAATTTTATTTCCTCTTTATGGGACAATGGGATCAAGAAAATCCGAGAAAATAAAAGCAATTTCAAAATCTTTTTTATCCAAAAAAAGGTATATAACTAGGCACCTTTATCATCAAGAGACACATATTAAACCAATGTCTTCCTGACATTTTCAGGGCATCGACAATATTTGAACGGCTGAAACGAGGTTTCCAGACGAATGGGTTTGTCACCACATTCATTAACCTACCAACATATGGAAGAAATAATTTTTAATAACTTCATAAAATCATTATAATTAATTTTTACACTCCCGTACACTTGTTTAGCTTTTGAGAAAATTTGCATTCTTTAGGCTGAATGATTAAGTTAGCAGAACATTTTTACATTAGGTTCTAATCGGGTGACTTAAACGTGCCCTTCCCAAATTTTCCGTTCCCGCGATGCCCAGGAAAGTGAACAAATTTTCTCAAAAAATCTCTCCTCAGCAACCCAGCATCATTACCTTATTTCGCAAATGTCACTCGGTGAAAGAGGATGAAGACATGAAATGAAGAAATGAACAAGATTCCTTCGCATTATAATAGACATCCACGCCAACGGTCGAATTATCGTCCATTTCCTGCATTTATAACAACATAGGGTTCAAATTTCAAAAGACTAGGTCAGTGATCTCATCAGAAAACCATTTAACATGTTGATCAAGTGACAAGGCAAACAACATTTTATCTTCTGTTATCGAAACTATTCCGTCCAGTAAATACAAATATCAATTCCCGGGCAGACGCTCATGTCCTCTAACGACCAAACAAAATAACCCAGCGAGTAAATGACGCAAACCAATAGGACATTTACGTCAAGTGTACTTCATCATTGAAGTCCATCGTAATTTGAGAAACGTAAACCGACGCTCAGTAATGATTATACATCCTCAGGTTTCAAACAACACCGAATGCAGAACCAAGACATCCAACTTGAACTTCGACCCATCAAGATGATTCATATACCAATAACAAACGTAACAGAATCCCCCCCCACCCTTCACGCAAAAATTCCTAAAATGCATTATCACACAGTACAATATAAGAACGGTATATACATAATACATAATCCCATCCTGGCCCGTGTTTTTCTCCGTTTTTCCTTCGGGTAGAGGCGGATTTCTTATAAAGGTTCTCTAGGCTTTGTCTAGGGGTGTGTTTATTGTAACAATAAATCGAGAATTTAGTGTTTTTTCAACTCTTATGATTTTTAAACACTATACTCAGAATAATCTATAGTTCGATAATAACTTGTACATGTAAATTTACAAACATATTTGCGTTAAATTACAAACATATTGACATTATATATGTATTAGAATTCGTAGCTAACTTTTTATCTTATCTAGGAACTTTTGCTGAAATTTTTGAATCCGCCTCTGCCTTAGGGCCCTTGATCGGAATTGATGGGATGGTCCCTTGCTTGCTTCCGGAGAGTAAATTAGTTTATTGTCCTCCACGTGGTCATACGCAGTCTGTACTGTTTTTTGACAATAAATTTATTATTATTATTATATAAAGATGAATATACTTTATATGATTCTCGCTTATTTGATAGGAACCGCGTCGTTCATTCAGAACTTACGGTATTATATCCGCGAACCCAAGTAGTCAACTATTCACGGACAATTACTTTGTGATTTTAAAACTTTAGAAAAAAATTGTTGCATTGTCGTCAGTCACGTGATGCGGCAGTCCGTTTGAACAGTGTTTTCAGTAGATTTTCTTGTATTCTTATAAAATCTTAACGTCGTTGCGTTACCATTTACATTTGTTATGGTAGGTTTTTTATGCCGATTCTGGAGACAGCATATCAAAGAAACATAAGCCCGCGAAGGTTTCTCCACATAGCTCATATTAATTTAAAGTCACATAATTCAAAATTCTGCGCCGTAAGGATATGAAACTTCACCGCCATTGCTTACCGAATGGCTCAAACAATCGATCATTTGAAACATTTTGGAGTGGGGTGGTACTTGAACCTAGTCGCTCTGACCTTAAAGTTATTCGACAACTAAGAATTGTATACTCGTAAGTTTCAATTTCCGATATATTTTTTTCTTTTTATTGATTTTTTACACGTTACTCCCAAGCGTAAATTGACGCTTACTCCACGAACGTCCTATGAGGTGGACACAAGAGCATTCAAGAAATAATTTTATTCGATTTGTGGTTGGAAAATATATATATATTTTTTAGATATTTGTCAGAATTCGGGAAGAAACTAATAACCGACGGGCGACGCTGAAAACGTTACATTATTACGTGTGTATTATTAACGCACTTATATCATACAGGACCTCAGTCCTCAGGTCGAATCCTGGGGCGCACTGACCTATCCAACACTCGACAGGCAGAGATATTCTAATAAGCAAAACCCAATGACAATCGCGATTTCCCCAAGGTTCTTTCAACAGTGAAAGTCGCATTATAATCCTCAACTTTCTCCTGTAATCGATACAACTCGACTCCATAGATTTCGATCTGAAATCTCTGCACGCTATGATTTCAGGATAATTTTCATCCCCGCGGGAAACATCACTGGGAGCAACCGTAGTTACCATTAAATATAACGACGCAAAGTGAAATGGCGCAGTGCAAACTATTTTTACGTATTCACTTTTACTCTTTTGACTTTTGTATTGGTATTTCGTGTACCCTGCTTGCTTCCCAATATTATACACACGAAAAAAAGGAAATATATTAAGAATATTATGGGGCAGTAAAAATATAATTACGTTTTATTACTTTCGTCCTTCTTTTGCTTCATTAGTTATAACAAATACAGTCATTATTTTATCGAAGAAAAAAGCCGTTTGACTTCCCAGAATTACATAAAGCAAAAAATTATTACCCACGGTATGTAGTACGGTACGGTAAGGCGTAAGGTACTTTAAATTGTTTTCGAGTAATATTTTCTCATTTGGGAAGTTTTACGATAATATGAAGAATATGTAATTTTAATATGAATAATGACTTTGGTAATGACACAGTGAAACAAACAAACAGTCAAATGGACCAAGATTTCGATGCATTGTCATCACAATAATCGTTATCAGAGCATAATACAACTAAAATACAGTAAAAATGAATGAAATACAAATAAATGAAAGAAGGAGATTACTATACCAACCCAGTATATCTTAACACCAATGCAATGGTACAAAAATCAAAACATCTCACAATTTCATTTACCACAATACGAGCTCTTTACACGTTTCATTATCGTATTACAAGTGGTAGTCAAAGAGTTACAAAATTAGTCCATGAACTGATACTCCAATCAATGAGGGGCGGAGACTGCTCAGCAAGATCGGAGTACTTTCTTCGATCGCCCATGTAACGCGTTATTCCACTCAGTAGCGGATCTAAACCGTAATCAAGGGGGGGGGGCTAACAGGGGAGCATTTTTGTTTAAAAATTATGGTTTAACAACACAAATTTAAAAAATATTACCTTTAAATAAAATGCATCAGATAAATAATTAACAATACACAACAATCTGGTATTAATAACAATTATAGCTAATAACAATTATAGCTAATAACAATTATAGCTAATAACAATTACTAATCCGGTAACACTTTTACTAAGTAACCCATTTTTCAACTTCAATTTTATCTGTTAAGAGTTCAGGTCCAGTTGGCGAGGGGGTGGGGGTAGCCCCCATAGATCCGCAACTGATCACGTTGTCATGTCGCTTACAAACGCCCGCGTGCGCAACTCAAGCGGGAGGCGGCCAGCTGAGCGAAGCATCCAAAGCGAACACTCAGCGTGACTCAACCCCAGCTGAACAAAACCTCCGCAACCAGCCAGCGCGCCCTGAGCACTCAGCCCGGAACACACGGCTGCAGCGGAAACGCGTTCCCTGAGGAAAAGGGGCGAAATCAAGTGGATAGCGGGGTCATGAAACTTCCTGGGAGTCCGATGCAAATAAGCTACAATTATTACTTAAATACACAGAAACCTCACAGATCAACATAAAAATTTCGAATGAGTTTAAGGAATTACTGAGAGGAAAGTGAAGGGAACAAAGAAAATAATCAAATTATCGAGAACCACCTGATATCGAATTATCGAGAATATCGAGAACAATCGAGAACAATCGAGAATTCTCGGTAATAAGAATTATCGAGAACAATCGAATTATCGAGAATTGTCATTATAAAGTAACAACAAAATAATCTAGCTAACGTCATTGTGAATTAATATGATAACGTGGAAAGCAGATACCACGGGTATTAAGAAGTAAAATGACAAACTCCTCGTCCAATCGCTACATCCTATTCCTAAATGCTATGAATTAGTAAACGCCTCTTATACTTAACAAATGGCTACAAATGAGCATCGTTAGAGAAAAAAATTCTGGACTTTAAAGGAACTGCAATTTTACATTTTAACTATGAACTATTTCTTTTATTCTTTTTAAAACTAAATTGAACTGAAGTTCTAAGTTATCTCTCAGGTAACCCTAATTGCGGTTTTATACTGCGATCGAATCGGTCTGCGATGCGATATTGGTCTGGACTCCTTGCATAGAAGGTACGACAAAGAAAGAGAACACTGGTCCATGGTCTTGTTCGTGTTGTTGCTTGGGGCAGCTCAGTACAGAACAGAACCTTCGAGGTTTCGAAACAAAGGGGAAAAGATGTAACCAACATCTCGCCCAGGCTGATTAGACCCGAAACTCTTACAGCACACAGAGTGGGTCTTGGAGTCAGAGAATTCATAGGTAAAAGTTACGTTCTATTACAAACATTTCTACTGATCATTGTATGTTTACGATCCCACTACATCACAAATAAATCTGCGTGCCAACAAATTTGGGGATGTATGTGACGCCCTCCCTGGGATGGTGGTTGAAAATCGAATCTGGTCGCGGGAGAATATGATGCTATTACCATACGACGTTCAGGTATAATACGGTACTTCACATTCACATCATAATACCACAGACATATCCAAAACATTGATAAGGGGAGGTCGTATACATACGACAATCAGAAGAACGATCAAGTAGGTCGTGGTAAATATTCTTCGTATCTTCAAACCGGGGCCACCAACCCTGCAGTTCAATGCTCCATTGACCCTCCGACACCAAACATTGACCGGAAATCGTTCGGCATCCTGTACAAGGCAGCGTTTGATACATAACAGCGTTGACGCGCCTCCGTTCGATAACGTATACGCTAGCGAAAGGACGACTACGTTAGATCACAGCGTGTTCAGAACGAGCCGATAAAAGCTCTGGTCATGCTTATAGATGCCGTATACCGCAAGGACGTGAACGACGGAGTGGCTGAGGCGAAATGGCGGAGATGGAATGGGTGCATTTCAAAGGGATAGATGGTGAGCACAATGCTTGTTTGTTATCTGCCCTGCTCAACTGCCTTTGTCAGATGACTAGCGCGCGCTGTCTCCGGAGGATTTACACTCCGGATATGTGTTCTCGGGATGCATAACATGTAACTGACCTACGTTTGTTCCAAAAATGTAACACGATGAATAAGCAATGAATGTCTTCGTTATTTCCAGATATATTATTAACATGGTTAGAAAATATAGGGATGTTGCAGAATTCAATAGAAGTTAAAAATTACCGTAAAGAAGAAAAGTGCAATTAAACGTTCAGAGACGGAAATAAAAAGATTAAAAAAATGTGTCTGGCGTTTCTCAAGTCCTTTTCCACATTCTCTAAGTCGTATTAACTTACGGATGATAGCGGACAGAAAGCAGAGAGTGTGACAGTTTATCCAAGAGAATGCTCTTTAATTTGCAACATTTCATTACAACATAGATACCTCCCTTTATGATATTTAACAATATTAAAATCAATTCGCTGTCACAAGTACATCAGAACGCACAAATTCGCGCATTCAAAATAGTTAACAATCAATACATTATGTTGAATGAATAAGGGAGATGGGATCCGGATTCGAACCCAGGATCTTTAGCTTAGAGCACTGAGGCGCAACTAACTACGCTATCCCGTTCTTCTACAAACTGATTATTATTGTCATTCAACTTGCGATGATCCACGAAGCAATCAATACATAATATGACAACCAAACCTCAATATACAACACTTATTGAGTTACCTGCCGGTGTGGTTGTTCATGTTCAACTTTCCAAACGTCAACGTTCAATTAATGTGAGTGGTGTGCTAGATGTTACGATCGCTTACGTTAACACATTTTATTTTCCCCGATGAAATGACAGAACTCTCACATCACTCGTAACAGTATACTACTGCATAAAAGACAAATTTAAATTTCCGAAAGAGTTAAAAGCATAACTTTCGGTACCCGAAAAAAAACGAACAATATATACGGTTGAAAGAAACACTGAAGACAGTTTATTACGCACGTGGGTACCGAAATATTACCGAGATATTAAAAAACCAATATTATATACACTTCATATGGTGTAGATTTCCGGGGAAAATATAGCAAAGCGTATTTTTTTCTAGTCCAATTTCTTTTATTATCAAGTGTGGTTGTTTTGAAAACAGAATATAATAAAAATTTTCAAGATGTCAATGGGTATTTCAAAACGATGAATTAAGCACAAAATTCAAACCTTTAACGTCAGTGGCGGCTATAGCCCCTCCCCTTTGGACCTGAACTCTTAATAGATAAAATTGTAGTTGATAAATGGCATATTTTGTAAAAGTTTTACCAGATTAATAATTTTTATTAGTTATAATTGTTATTGTTATTAATAATATACTTTTATTGTTATTAATAACACCAAATTAATAAAATTAAAAATATTTTAATAACTTTAATAAATAACTGTTATTGTTATTAATAATACCTGATTGTTTATTATTTATTTGACGCATTTTATTTAAATTTGTGTTGTAAAACCATAATTTTTAAACAAAAATGCTCTACGTATAGCCCCCCCCCCCTTGATTACGGTCTAGATCCTCCACTGCTTAACATTAGTTTAGTCGCGGGAAGTCAGCTAATATATTTTTTACGTGGAAGAATTATTTCGAGTATTAGATAACACAGACATTCATCACTACGTTCATTTGACTTAACTTGTGTTATATGTTGAAGCTACTTTCATATGTAAATAAGATCTCAAGTTGGAGGTCCCATCGCTCACGTAGAGGATTCTTGCGATGCGCGCGGATGCCCGATAAGAAAGACCCTGATCTGTAGCTAGGAGAGAGGACCGCCCCGTGACCCATATGCGTCTGTGGCAGGAGCGCATCTAGATTAAGGAGTGTTTATAAAGTCCCGTTAGACAGGGGTCAGCCTGGACAATCTCAAAGACACATCTCATAAACAGTCCTCTCGCCGGCTGAGAGCGATATGAACTGAATCCTCAACACAAGTCAAAACGCGAGAAAGTTCTAACAAAGGATCGTATTCTATGACGTAACGATTTTGGTTAGTGAAGGTGAAAAACCGACAAATCATCAGTAACAGATTTGACTCATTAATTAAGAAGAAATCGCAGTGCCATAAATAAGAATATTGTTGTCGAAAGATACATGTCTGTCCTCTAGTAATGTACGACTTGACACATTTTTCATCTAGATCAGAGGTCCCCAACCCTTTTTGTTTCGTGGACCACTTACCATGTTTTTCGGTTTTTGGGTAGACTCACTGGTTATCTAATATTAAATTTTTGCAAATTCATCAAGTTCAAATGTGATTTTGACAGCTGGTATAGTGCTACTCACTTTAATAGATTAAAAGTTCTAACTGTAGTGTGAAAAACATAAAAAACACATGTTACTTTTTATACTTTTATTAATTGAATTCAAATTAAAACTAACCAAATTAAAATTAGTATATATTGCATAAAATAACTAAGCAAAAAATAAATGCTTTTAATGGGAGGGATGAAACTAAGCACCGTGATATTTTGTACAGATAAGGTTGGAGGTCTAGCTAGCTAAAGAGTTGACATAGGTTACAATTTACAGCAGAAAAAAATATTTTTCACAAAATATAAACTTACACGCAGATTAATTATGTTATGTTGAATGAAAATCGGAGACGGGACCGGGGTTCGAACCCGGGCCCTTGAGCTCAGCGCGCTCATGCGCTTACCGACTGCGCCATCCTGTTCGCCTCCCGGGCCCGACTTCCATCCTCATTCAACATCGAGTTCGAATTTCGGTCCCGTCTCCCATTTTCATTCAACATAACATAATTAATCTGTTACCTGGCGGTGAGGTTCACCGCAATCTCAGATATTACACGCAGAGAATACAAAAAATGAACGCGAGCGGAGCAGTGGGCACCAGCTAGTATGTAATAATTCTTAAACAGTTTCGTATCTCCGAAAATATACCTAATAACTTAAATTTTAATTTAATTCTTCCTCGCGTTCCATGAGCATTTAGGTTTTACTTCATGCGTAGTTTATATTTTAAAATAAATAGATAGATAGATGTGTGTGTTTATAAGAAAGTATTATGTAAGTTTTTACACTATCTATGTATGACGTACACATATACATATACTGTATGTGGATTATTCCAGTCATGGAAAGCCAAAATTAAGGCCACGACCTGCTTAAATGAGATTACTATCGTGGACCCCTATTTACATATCATGGACCCCCAAATTGTTTCGCTTACATGGACCCCTTGCAGGTCGTAGTCGACCCCTGGGGGGCGGTATAAACCCCTGGGGGTCGGTTGGGAATCAGTGATCTAGATGGATGGGAAATCGGTAACGTTTAATTTCTCCTTTCGCTAATTTCAAATCCATGATTCAAGCTATCATCCATTAATGCTGTTTACATAAGCACATTTTTCTCCTACAAAACAGAATAAAATAAAATTTAATAGAAAATGAAAGATGAGGGGAAAATGATAAGTGAAGTACTATTTACAAAAAAAATTAATAAATAATTGTAATTATTATTAAATTATTAAATATTTTTATAGTCATTCTTGAAATGAATGTTTCCAATACTCAATTCCATACCACAATATTTAACACAGCAGTGCTTAACACTGGAAGTTTGATAATGTACATTTACATAGAACAGTGGAATCTAGATATTCGCAATATTTTTGAAATCAAAATACTTTTTTTTAATAATCACAAGCAATGTGGAATTTTGATACATTTATTTACGACGCAAATCCAATGCAACAAATAATAATTAATTCAACTAAAATATTCAATTTATATAACAATAAAAATCACTTTTGGTTCAGATTCTATCATGATAATTGTCGAAATAAAGATACTAAAACAGATTTCGATCCACATAAAAAAGGTTTTAATAGACTCGCTCTTTTAATAGACTCTGTCAGGTATCTACCACACTCATTAGGTCACAAAAACAAGAAGATTAATACTTAAATTTTCAACGCACGAACCGTCCAAGGTGTGATGCATTATAGTCCACAAAGACATCAAAAATGTCAAAAAATAGATAATAGGTTCAATATTTCTCTAATCTCGTTTCCGCTTTCTACTCTTGAATTTTTATGATTTTTCGACGGACTTTGCGACGGTGTAGTTTAGTTTGCGAGCAACCTTTCGCAAGTGATGCGTCACTAAGGGAAAGCTGAAGTGTGTAGGTGCCGCGAAGCCCTACAAAATGCAGAGGGGGTTGGAAGTTCGCCAATCAAGATACACCCCGACATATGACCTTCCCATGTCACATAAACTCGTATAAGAAGACAGAAGTGAAGTAACACAGAATTTTGTTTTATTTTGTTTTTGAACCCTAAAAAGCCACGTATGCTCTGTTCGTGTTTACAACGCACGTCAAAACTGTTAGTCAAAATATGGTTTATAAAATTATCTTCATTCTCAGTAAAAATTATTTAAACATGATGCTCAGAAATGTATTTTAATATATGCAACATTAACATATTGAAATACACTGTTTGAAAGGATTCAGATTATTATAATTATCGAGTTGCAACCAGTTGACCTCACGCTATCATCAAATTACCCAACAAATGAAGTGTTTAAGCAAATGGCCATGGATTTTTATGAACAATTACTGTGGAAAAAAATATCACACTACATATTTTAACTACTTAGCATTAAAATGAAAATTTGAAATTAGTATATATAAAATATATTTACACACCAAATTAAAATAATTCAATGTAACGGTTCGCTTTCTCCGCCTTTCAAACTAGATAAATTCTTTGCACTTGGGAGAATTTCTTCGTGTGATAAGAAACGTTGTATTATTCATTCCGTATTTGCATACAAATGTCAAAAAGGAAGCTTACACTTTTTTTTCTTTTTGAAACCATTAAGAATGTACTAACTGTATAAGAAGTAGTACTGTAAATATTACAAGTACTAATTTTTAAAATCGTTAAGAGAAGAAAAGCAATTCCTTAATCAAAATCACTGAGATATTAATTTTCAAGTAATTTTTCTACCGTACTACGGACTCATTCTTCATCTGTAAACTCACGGAATCAAAATTGTTTCACAGGAAAGTAGTAATAAAACGTAAAACATTACCCAACGAAGTGACTTCTTATGTACGATCCAATCATTACCTGCAACAAAACAATGAAATCAACAGTTAGAAAGATTCCGAGGGTTAAATCTAAATTAACAACTTTTATAGAGTTTTTACACACACCAATTAAGATATTTGATTCATCTACGATTTCGTGCTCCTCACTCAATCTTGCGTTCACTCCCTCACTCATTCTTGGAATGAAACTGTGGAATCTTATTTGACCATTCTTTTTCTCTCTCGCATATACTTCTTTATTCACAATTTTCTCAAACTACAGAACATTCCGTGAATTATTTGTACGTAAATTTATATCACTGAGAAAAATACCAATGATGTCCCCAATGTATCTCTCTTCATCTTAGTGAAGTTCTGATTCCTTATTCAGTTCTTAAACTACACTTAATTCACAATTTGTCATCCCCAAAAAACCAAATGGCGTCCAATTTTGCGCTAATTATTTATTTAATGCATTTATCATTATTCATCAATACTCGAATCAAACATTCTCAACTCCGATGGGAAGAAAGTCTTATCAGCACATACAAAAAAGATCTCTTCTCCTGCTAAGCGAGCGAACTGACTCAAATTATTTTCTTACAATATGTCATATTATTGTGTTTGATAATAATAACATAATCTTTTTATATAATTATTTTACGGCTCATTATATTTTATTGTAATATACACTGTTTTGGAGTCAGCGTGGCTCAGTGGATAGAGCACTGAGTTGCTGGCTGGATGGCCGTGGATCGATCCCCGGTGGAGTGGGGATTTTCAACATCCAGACTGGCTCCCAGGCCAACTCAGCCTGCTATAAAATGAGTACCA
>NNCF01127802.1:437519-476303 GCA_002313205.1 Laupala kohalensis
GGGTCAAGTAATCGCGCGAGCTCTACCCTCCGCGAAGGCCAAAGTCCACAAAGGGCTGTAGTGCCAGTTAAGAAGAATATACGCTATTTACTACTAGAATCACTTTTTTATAATTATAATTGGAACGTTGAGTGGGACGCACTCCACTTTTTTTCTTTAATAAGGGTGAGAGACTGTGCCGACGCTCACAACGATACGCGTGACGAGTGGGGTGAGAAGAAAGAAGTACGTGGGTCGGAACAAGAGGAGGATCGTCAGTTGCCACAAGGACTCTTCTCCGCACGCGAGACCGTCGTTACACACATCGGAAGGAGGATCCCTCAGCTCCGAAAAGGCAGTTAGTCCTTCAGGTCATACTGAGCCCGGGTTCCCACCTACATTTAAGGCCTCTTTAAGGTTTTCTTAAAACCTTTTCCAAAATTTAAGTCTGTTCACAACGTAATTTGATAATATATCATTACAAAAATAGTCATGCATAGCAATTTCATATAAATTAAAATAACATTTTTAATACTAATTATAAATAATGAAATAAAACACCAAAATTAAACTATGAAGGATTTGAAATTTTGACAAACCAAGAACCTTTTCTTTTTTTTAAATTGAGGACCGCATAAATAATGTGCTAGTATCAATATGAAAACCTCACTCTCTTGTAAATTTTCATGTCGGGAGCAAAACGGGGGTACAGACAATGCGTCAAAATGAAATACGACCTTTCACAATGGTCTTAGAAAATAAATTAGGTCCCTATAGGAGTTCGTAAAACTATTTCAGAAATGTGGGACCTTTTTAAGGCCCACAGGAACTCCATAAACGGACAAACAAAGAATTAATTAATTCATTCATTTATGTACTACAATCGCCTGATAAAGACAATGCAGAAGTCGGAAAGTCGTGAGTGTTAGTAGAAAAGCAGTCTATTTACAAGATCGTTCAAAATCTGTAAATAGGAATATGGTAGACGAGAATATGGTAAAAGAATAAGAAGAGCCAAAGGCACCGGGGGACACGAGGTAGCGGCTGTAGAGAAAGTGTGACAAATGCGCAGACAAAGGGAGTGGAAACCGGCCCTGTCCTACGAAATGACGTGCTTGCACTGATCCGGTAAAGTGAGGGAAAAGCACAAGACGAACTCTACCTTGCTGACCCATAAGCTATGCGATTCGGATTGTGAGCAGAAGTGAAAGTGGGGACTCGGATGCTTCAATCAGCTTTAAATAGACTTCGATCCAGATTATTTTTCCAATATTACGACACATCATAATTTCACTATGTTTATCACGTTACGGGACCGAGATTGAAACTCGGGATCTTCAGCTTACCTTCAGTTCACGAAATTTCTGTACGTTTGTGGACATAATTTATTTGATAATTAATATCTGTAAATTCAGAAATTTATTTACATGTTTTTAGTATTTATTTCATGATATTAGGAGATTGAGTCTTGCTCTTCCTTCCATACGATTTGGGTGAAGGAGTTGGGTTGCTGGGGAACCCATGGTACCGATTCGATATTGGTCTGGAGTAGATGTGGGAAACCCTAGGTTTGAAACCTCGAAGTTCGCGGAGTGGGGGATCGCACCCCTACACTTCCGCTCAGTAAAGCGTAGGGAGGAAAGACGCTACAACTACACCTGTCGGTAACATTTGACACATCGTATTTCGCACGAACTAAATGTAGGCATATATGATAATTTTAACAGTCTTCACCGTGCTCTTATAATTCTACGAGTTGGATAATATCAACTGATTTACGAAATAAGAATGCACTTAATGTAAAAAAAATTGCCCTAAACACATTCAATGGAAATTATATAACAAGATGTAATCTAGTAAAATAAGAGTAAATAAATAAATTTATTGTCAAAAAACAGTACAAACTGCGTATGACCACGTGGAGGACAATAAACTAATTTACTCTCCGGAAGCAAGCAAGGGACCATCCCATCAATTCCGATCAAGGGCCCTAAGGCAGAGGCGGATTCAAAAATTTCAGCAAAAGTTCCTAGATAAGATAAAAAGTTAGCTGCGAGTTATAATACTAATAGAATGTCAATATGTTTGTAATTTTAAGCAAAAAAAAATTACATGTACAAGTTATAATCGAACTATAGATTATTCTGAGTATAGTGTTTAAAAATCATAAGAGTTGAAAAAACACTAAATTCACGATTTATTGTTNGAGAACCTGTATGATAAATCCGCCTCTACCAGAAGGAAAAACGGAGAAAAACCCGGGCCAGGATGGGGCTACAGAATTTATGTACACAACCGTGCCAAAGTTGAGTACACATAAAACTAAATTAATATGAGCTAAACGGCAACACAATCATGCAAGAAAATAGTTTTTGAAATTGTTATAAGTTGTTTAAAAAGTACTACAGCAATGGCGTGATAAAATAAGAGTAGAAATAACTCTTACCTTCTTGAACTTGGAATCGAATCGAGAGTCGTAGCAAAGAACTATCGAGACACGATTTTCGTACCAGAAACGAAATCGGCACATCCCTAATCTTTTAATCAATTAATATTAAAAATAATACGCAATAGAGGTGGGATAAAATGTACAATAAATTTATTATGTCCCTCTATTAACTAAAAACACACTAAATATGTGGCGGGATGATTCAAACATATCTACTTGACGTAAAACAAGAAATTCCTTCTCATTTTAGAAGTCATGGTGTAGTAAGGAGCTTCAATTCCAAACATTCCTTCGTCGCGTCAGAGTTGCAGAGTCAACCGCCACGCGTTCTCCGACCGCCCAATACGTCTCCCACGCGCCGAACGCTTTCTTCGATAAGGCGTCGCGTCGCCAGGCAGCACAATGAGATCACCACGTCGTCTGTCTGCTCTGCTCCGAACGACGGGAGACATCGATAGCGCACAGCTACCGCATAAGCCGAGAAAGGTCGAAGGCTCAAGAATTCACAGATAACACCTGCTCCTACGAAACGGTTTAGGCTACACTAGTTTATGACGTAAAACAGTTAGGAAAATGGCACAAACACCTCAAGCGTATCGAATTGTGGCTAGTGAGAATCCCCCGAGTGCGATAGTAGTGGGACCCATTGGTGTTACAGCAACACAAAACGCGGCACTGGCACGCAACATTATTTAAGTTAGGGGAAATACAACTAACCATCATAAACAGTTACTGCCAAGGAAGATTTTAGAACATTTAACACATAATACATGACTATAAAGATACAATACTACAATAATGAACAGAATGAGAACCTTGTTTTGCTAGGTCAAAATTAATGCACAAAAAATAATTAAAACTATTCCCGTGACGTATTTAAAATACTTGACGCTTCGTCGACAGCTGATATATCAATGATAGCCGAGAAACCTTGAATCTATACATGTTATTTCAATGTTTAGTATAATTTATTTATTGTCATTTTCCTTCTTGTCATTTTTATATACGGAAGCAACCTTAAACTTATCGAACTGTACCTCCCTTACTGGAAACGATATGTTTCAGAAATTATACATGTTAAAAGTACAACGAAAGCATAAATGAACGATCAGAAACAGATTGTTATCAACTATTCGCAATAAAATAATATATTAGCACGTACAAATTTAGAAGAAGTCATATAGGAAGTTTCTGCATTTTTGCGTATTGTTATGATCTTTGTTCTTCATACGTAATGTGTTATAATTAATAATGTAGTTAAGATATATGTTTATACATTAATTCCTGACGATGAACTAAAATAAGACTGAAACGGTGTGAAAGTAAAATATGAAAATAGAAGAGAATCAAAGGTCATAGTATAAACATTGTTCAGTACACTGTTAAGTATATAATTACCTTCCTTCCTTTTTTCTGGATAGAGCTTTCCTCGTACAAAGTAAGAATGAAACATTTCACTCTCAGACGTGGGGGCGGCGCTTCGCAACAGACGACGCCTACAAGACGATACAAGCGCAACGGTGAGCCTTGACTTTGGAACAAGTGATAAGAGCTCTCCCCCCCTGGCCGCGACCGGTGCTTACTGCATGCGCCATGATACCCCNGCCCGTCGTAAGATAAGGTGACATACGACGCCTCCACAGCCAACAGACGCCAACTTCATTCATGAAGCACCCAACCGCAAGATATAACTTATTACAAGTGAAACTCATGCGTCGCATTTAAGAGAACATAAAGAGTTTGTGTACAAAAGAAGAAAGCACATATACAAAGGTACTATACGGGAAAAGGGCCCCGAGAGGATTTCGGGGACCCGGGCCAAATTTTGAATTTGGGGTCCCTCACCCCTCTTTATCCAGCTCTTCAAACCATCTAGATCGAAATAGTAAACTAGCGTACGAAAATATTTAAATTTTTGTAGCATACACATTTAGTCGGCCTATAATACTTAATAGCTCGTAAAATATACATTAGGATACATTATGAATAAATGAACACTGTAATGCTATATCCGCCATTGGAAATCACTAGACAAAATTCTTGCGGTTAGGGAAAATTCTCTATTATGCAAAGAATTTGGCCAAACCGCAAGAATTTTCTCTGGTAATAAAACATATTTTTCTGTACTTTACAGCACTATGTTTCATCAATTATTTATAGACAATTAACAAAAATCAAGAATAAATCCATCCTGGAGGGTCCTCTTCGACACCGAAAATGACAACTTAGGTTAGTTGTATTTTTCGGTGACAACGTATCAACTGTTATTGATCATGAATAACAAAATGATAGTCATTTATTATTGGAGACCCCTTAGGACCCCTTGGGGTCCGGAGCAAAGTGTTAGGTGAAAAAATTTCAACTTTCAACAACATGAAATAATTTATTTAACACGAATTAACAAAAAGGTGATTAGGTTCAGAAAAATCCATTACACAAAAAATGAATGCATGGATTTTCGAAGTAGGGAAATAGCAATTACACCAGTCTCTTAGGTTATTAAGCGAGTTGTTTTTCATTTTGGCCAGAAGCCATTTTTTCATTTGAGAAGATAAGCCAAATTGATTTTCGCAAAGTAAGCAAGCGCTATTATTGAATTATTTATGTTGCGAATGTTTTATAAAGAACGTATAAAACAACCTTTGAGTTGGGAAGAAGTATCGATGGAAGAAGACGAACACACAAATCAGTAGCAAATTATAAAGACACACAACATAATATAACGTTGTATTTGAAGCAATGTATAATGCAATAATTCTTAAGAAGGAGCGAGTTTTATACTCCACATTCTCTTTAGAAAACATTGTCGTAAACGTGGGAAGTTTTCAGTGGAATGTTCTACTTTGCGTGTTGAATACACACAAATAATGTAGCTTTAAACAACTTAAACATAACATTTTTGTGTTTATGTACTAATGAAGTTACACCTCAATCAGACGTGAAACAGGAGTACCGCTTCAAAACCATAAACTAAGAACCTGAGACTCCGTACATTAAGACCCAACAATATGGAGAGAGTAATTTATTAATTCCCACATTACCTAGTGAAACGCATGAGAAGTTTTGTCTCCGAAACCAGCTGGAAATGTGAGGTTATGTACGATACATGTGGAGCAAAGTCTACAATCTCTTTGACCAAACACATCCTTTTTCCCTTTTTGTCACCGACAACAGAGTCACCTTGACCAGGTCTCACTCAAGGTGCTATTACTATAACAAATAAATAAACTTTCCTTTTCATGAAATGTCTAAGGGAATAAAACACACTAAATTNAAATAGAGTCACCTTGACCAATCCAGGTCTCACTCAAGGTGCTATTACTATAACAAATAAATAAACTTTCCTTTTCATGAAATGTCTAAGGGAATAAAACACACTAAATTTTCCAACATTACACCGAACTTGTCTCTTATACCACAATTCTCATGAAATATCTTCCATTTTAGACAGCTAAAATAAAGATAAAACTGCAGGCCTGACAGAGACTTGCGTAATTTTTTATAGGATGTCTCATATCACAGTTAATTAGGATTCCAGGGCAAACCCAGTATCTTTTTTTCCAAATACACCTTCCTAGAAACGTGAAATACAACCTCGCTACATAAAGAAAATACAAAGGTAAAAAACTACATAAAATTACATAGATGTGGGATGGCAAAAATCAATTACCTACGATTACCTAATTCAGCGTACAGGTGTATTGTGCGTGAAAAAAATAATCAATACCTCAAAAGTCAATACAGTTGAAACACAAAAGTCGCAATCGCTAAGGATAAAGGAAAATTTGCAGGAAAAGAAACATACACGTATGTAATAAATAAAGGAAGCTCGGGTCTAAAATTCGTTCCACTTCAGAAAATTATATGAGAGAACTAGGAGAAGATAACAGCACACACGAAGATTCGATAAGATATCTGATCTTTAAGACGTCTGCATTCCATAACTTTCGATTCATAAAAAAAGTGTTCATCGCACATTAGAAGCGATACTTCAAACAAAATAAAAGATGTGAATGAATCATTAAAATAAAAATGATAAATTCAATTAAGAATAAGTTGCGACTCTGCTTAGGGAGGTTTGCAATTTGTAGGCAACAGATATAAAAGACATTATGAAATTGAATATCTTCAAATCCGCGGTAAAAACTACCTCCTGCACCAGTGCTTCTACACTGTAAAAGAATTATTGATTTTAATAAAAGTTAAATTCGTCTTGTACTTTATCACGCCATTGCTGTAGCACTTTTTAAATAACTTATAACAATTTCAAAAACTATTTTCTTGCATGGTTGTGTTGCCGTATGGCTCATATTAATTTAGTTTTATGTTTACTCAACTTTGGCACGGTTGTGTACATTAATTCTGTAGCCCCATCCTGGCCCGGGTTTTTCTCCGTTTTTCCTTCGGGTAGAGGCGGATTTCTTATACAGGTTCTCTAGGCTTTGTCTAGGGGCGTGTTTATTGTAACAATAAATCGTGAATTTAGTGTTTTTTCAACTCTTATGATTTTTAAACACTATACTCAGAATAATCTATAGTTCGATAATAACTTGTACATGTAAATTTACAAACATATTTGCGTTAAATTACAAACATATTGACATTATATATGTATTATAACTCGCAGCTAACTTTTTATCTTATCTAGGAACTTTTGCTGAAATTTTTGAATCCGCCTCTGCCTTAGGGCCCTTGAACGGAATTGATGGGATGGTCCCTTGTTTGCTTCCGGAGAGTAAATTAGTTTATTGTCCTCCACGTGGTCATACGCAGTTTGTACTGTTTTTTGACAATAAATTTATTATGATCCTCAACTAGTTCTGATCAAATGCTTCATCTTTTTGCGCGAGTTCCGCAATCCAACGGGGCACTTCAATGAAACTTGTTCTTTGTACTCATTCTAAGCAAAACAAACGCTGAAATTAAAAGCAGAGATTGTTTACAATTACAAGTCATTATGTCTTAAGTATGAATACCGCTCAAAATTGTAAAATATCGCGGTGTAGGAATATCACAGAGTTTCATTTCACACTAGGATGCTCTTACGTTAATTACCGTTGTTTGTGACAATTCGAATTGCTTTCAGAACTGGGTGTAATAAATGGAAAGCAAGTCAGTTTGCCTTAATTACAAATAAATTAAAAATAATGAATACATTAATAAATTTTTAACGTAATAAACCGAGACCAATCATCGTTGAGTAAGTTATTCTCCTTATTTCTTCTAGATTATAAGTTGTATACATTTTTATTTTCATTTCCCGGAATTACGACTAAGGTCACTGTATACCCTCATCTCTTTATTGTATATTGATCAACTTGAAAATAAATATTACGTCGAAATCATATTGGGTAGAATTCAAATGACACTAAATAACGAACCATTATTAATAAAAAGACAGCACAGTTATGCACTTTAATATAATTAAAATCACAATTTCAAAATTTGATATAAAAATGCTCTTCGAAGCCACATAGAACATTCCAGAGATAAAAATAATTACAACAAAACCTAATTTGTCAGCGAAACTAAGTTGCCCCAAAGTTATAGAGTAGCAAAAAAAACATTTTAAAATAAAATTTGCACAATTACTAAAAAATACAATTTATTTACGACAAAAGATTCGTAATAAAATTTATCTCTTGGATTATTTCCATTCCCTCAGAAATTCAAACTATCTTTGAATTTCTGCACCCAAACATGATTTGGAAATATAGATCATTAATTCCTTACAGATACATCGAATCCTCACAGTAATAAACCATTAAATAATAATCTTCATAATAATGTTGATGTGTTCCTAATAACGTTCCTAATAAATAATGATCTAAAAGGACCGAACAGTGGTTGTAGACCCAGCGCGACACCCGTATTAACGCATAAACTTTATTTATCCAATCAAAAGTGCAATTAAACCGAATGTTAATAATCACTTATCAAATACACGAGTTTGTTACTCTTACTTATTTGTAATTCAGTTAACAAAAAAATAAAGAAGCGTCACCAGGATGAGAAAAAACGTAACATCGCAAGAATAGGTTTTGGTTCGAGAGAAGGTGAAAATGTTCTCTGCATTTTATAAACCTGATGACTAATTTTCAAGAAAGTATGCGCACATACAAGCAGAAAATACAGAACGGAAGAAACTGCTGAGAGAAAGAGTTCGAAATACAAGTTGAGTCACAAGGAGTTTGCAGACTACATACTCATATTTCGCACGCACAGCAAGACACGTCATTCAAATGCAACGCTCACCATAACAAGGAACCTGGCATTTCCTGTTACGTTATCATTGTCCTTAGTACACAAACACCCTGGTCAAGAAAAGAGGAAACAAAGATGTTGATTAAATAATCAGAAAACGCTTCAGAAGAACGAAAGAAATATAAGAACACGAAACTCTTAGCGCACAAAAATTTAAAAGATAGATATTTTGTAACAATAATTATCTTGTATATCTTAGCGAAGGATTTTTGGGTCAATTGTCAATAATACCGCTGCGAAAACTCTTAAAATATTTTGTGTTTCATATTATTTTTATTTTGTTTAGAATTTTTGTCCCGCAGCCTGTTATTACCCGAAGTATATTAAGTACGAAAACATGTACCCTAGTTAATTTCTCGCAATACAGTCAATTATATATTGTATAGTATAGATTTTATATAATCAGAATCATATCGAAATAGGAAGCATGTTTTATTTTTTTGTCCAACGTCAGGAAATTTGTGAACAGCAAATAGGTTCTTCACAATATTAAAATGTTCAGTATATTACAATCAATAATACTTTACACTACAGTAGATTCTGAGTATACACAGGAAAAGGTAGCACTTTTTTTAAAAGAAGAATAAGAAGTAAAAATTCGTCAGTGTCCATTGCTCCTTGCAATTAAAACCATCATTAGTCAACATTCAAAACCATATTTTTAAATCTGTACCAATTTTTGCAAAGATAAAAAGAGGATTAAACCATACAAATTATTTGACACTAACAAATTGATAGACGGTCACAGGACGTGCGGAGTATCGAAACAGCTATCTTATCTCCATAAATTTCAAAGCGGAAATTAATGTAACAAAACCGGCGTCACCATCAATAATGTTTGAATCATGATGAATGGGGGTGACTATAGGTGGAAGAATACATCTTCATATATTTAGTTTTATGACACAATCAACACATAAGAAATTAACACAGAATCGTTAATTGTTCCCAGGAATCATTTTTGTTCATTATCATCTCTCAGAAAATTGATTACATCGAGTTCACTCTTAACAGTGTACCTAGCAATAGATGTCTTAATACACATTTCAAAAACTGAAAACTAACTCAATTAATAACTGCTTTTTTGCATATATGAACTTTTAACATTATATACTACGAAGTATAAACATTAAATATCGCAATAATGTAGTTAAATATGTTCACATATCCACTATTAATTTGTAATGCATATATATTTTAATTTAATTTTCATCCTTCCGTCAGTTATCACAACATCTCGATAGCACTATGTACTACACCCTAAAAACGTAGTATGATCGTAATGTTTAATTACTAGCGGAGTACCTAAGGCTTTCCTCGCGTGAACTTCGGAATATTGTCATAGTTCACATGTACATTTCATACGAGTACATTTATGGTCCATTTCAACAACATTCATGAAAATCACATTAACATACTATGAGCCATTAACATATACCTCATAAACATAGAATGAGGAAATCGCGCAGTAAAACTTTGAACTTTACGGTTCCACTACATGTAGTATCATGTTTTTATTCCATTCATTTAATTTTTAGTGAATATAGTTATAATTGTGACAATAAATATAATAGTAATGCAACAGTTTCACGAGTATGAGATTCTCGTACCCAAAAAAATAAAAATAGAATCTTTCCATTGATGCTAATTCAAAGATTCACACAAATGGTATTGACACAACAAGAATTATTGTTTCCTTTTACATTTTATTATTTTATTAAATTTAGCAACATATTCTTTAAAAATCTTTACAAGAGTGATCTTTGCAAAATTTCAATGAGGCAGGTTCAGGTACAAAGTAAGTGGAAGATTATAATTAAAAGGTATATTTTACAAAAGGTCCTTGTTTTTCTTGTCACGCTTAACCTACTGACAAAAATTATGTTCCATTATAAAGATAATTTTCAGAATTAGCGTTATCTTACATTTTAACTATGAAATAATTCTTTTACAATTTGTTTTACTATGCAAATTAACTTCGAACTACCGTCAATTCTTAAACGTTCTCCTAGGTAGCAATGCCAGCCGCGTGTGAAAGCATTGGAAGATAGAAAATACATCATAAACACTCGCCTCATATTTCTATATTTGTGTGGATACTGCAAAAACAGATAGGCTCTTTCGTAAAAGGTTTGCTTCTTTAACAGGAGTAGGTGAATTTCGTCTAATATTATACACAAAGTTGTAATTGTAAAAACACTTTACTAACAACTTGGTATATTTAATCTCTCTTAATATTTTTCCCCTTTTTTTAACTATAAAAGGATAATTTACTCGGGATCAGCTACTTATATATTTAACGTGAAAAAATCGTTAAACAACAATGAAACATTTAATTATGATCAGGTAATAATCTGAAAGAACTCGTTTCATTTCCATTCTTTACCCCACAAGCAACGTGGAAGGGCGACCTCTCCTTCGTCAGTAGGACAACTGGCCGTTAGTCCTTCCCCATTCGCCTCCTCTTTGTTGTTCCACTCCGGCGACCTTCAACCCACACCCTTTTCCTTCAGGGTCTAACGGTGACTCGCCTGGGGTCTTCTATGACTTTTTAAGGACCGCCCAAGCCGCAAGAAGGGCGCCCGTTCATTCATAATATGCACTGGCGTTGAATGTAGCCCTTTATCCTTGAGATTTAGACTATGCAAATGGATTCATATTATAGTACACTCCGTCGGTTGACATCTAGAAGACGGCATTCAATCCTGGGCTTTCCAAACTGTCCCAATGAGAAAACTTAACGTCAGAAGAGTGAAATGGAGGTCAGTATTCGTCGCTTAATTGGTGTTTTTTTTTGTCATAGCGACGCTTCCATTAGGAAAGGGACATACGTCCGTCGAAACCTATCAAATGAACAAACAAAAGCTAAAAGAGGAAGAACTCAAACGGAAGTACCAATGGAACGATCTCTCACACGAGTCATGATGCGTCACAGTTATTACACAGTTGTCAGAATAAAGCAGTGGGGGCGTATAATACCCGACCGACTCTATAGTAAGCGCTCTTCCACTGCACATGAAACGAGGTACTAAAAATGAGAAAAATGTATCCAAAGCCGGGATTCGAATGCTAGCGAGCTGCATGNCGAGGTACTAAAAATGAGAAAAATGTATCCAAAGCCGGGATTCGAATGCTAGCGAGCTGCATGATTTAAGATTTACCCACCACCCCCGACTCCGAAGCTTACTCAACCTGTTATAGAATGAGCACCGAGTCTGTATGAAATAGCCCGAGGCACGGCTATATGACATGTATATGCAACTATATGAAAGGTAAATTCAACTATACGAAAGAAAAAAGAATCCATTAATATTTTACCGTATGTTACCGTACAATATGGGGTCAGCGTGTCTCAGTGGGTAGGGTGCTGACTTGGTGGGTGGATGGCCAAGGTTCGATCCCCGATGAGGTGGGGATTTTCCATCACATTTTCCTCAACATCCAGACTGACTCCCAGGCCTACTCAGCCTGCTGTTAAATGAGTCGCAAACCAATCGGAGTGAGATGTTAACCACATCTCCTCCATCTAGTGCCGAGGTCAAGTAATTGCGGAGCTCTACCTTCCGCGAACCCCTTGGGTACCATCGGGGCTTGTTCAGGGATAGTTTTTTGACTGTACAATACACTTCAATGGGGAGCCGCCGGGAATAAACTGTTGATCGTGGGAGCTANTTAATTCAAAGTTCAATTTCTCGTGAGTCCAAGCGGGTAGGAAATGCCAACCTAACAAAAAGCATCTTCTGATTGTAGCCTCAAAGGCAAGGTATATTTAAAAGGGGGCGGAGCTTCCGGCCTCACCACATAAAAGTGTAAAATGAAAATTTCTTCTGTTTCGTGATAAACTACGTAGGTCTGTTATTCGCATTACATAGAAAAAATGTTATTTTTATAGCCTGAATTTTTCAGATTTTTGCAGCAGTTTTCTATATCCTCAGACACCCCGGATACCGAAGTAATAAACTCCTAGATCCGCCTCTGCTCAGAGGGAATAAAGACAGTACCGCCGAGTGGCTTCCGCGAATCACACGCACAAAGCTGTGGTTGTGCACGCGAGACCAGACCGCTGCTCCGCTCCGCCAACAGCGTCGTTTTCACGAACGCAAAACAAGGAACACAAAACCCACCTGCGGCCGGCGGGCGACTAGCAGCGCGATCACTTTCCCTGCCCAAGGGATTTCTCGCAATTACGTGCCCCGGAGTCAACTACGACGAAACACGCACAGCACGGGCTGTGGGGAACTTGGGAGGATCGTACTCTGAGAAACCACTTTGGATGAGCGAGTCCTGGGATTGGATGTGAGATTCAAATTTAGAGGAAAGAAAGGATTTCTCCAAAACTTTGGATAAAACTCCCACATTATAGTTCTGATAGTATAAGGCTGCGACGCCACACCTAAAGGACGGCAATTACAACGATAAGGCTGGGATGTCACAGTCAAAGGGCGGCAATGTCACATTCAAAGGTTGGCATGTCACATACCAAGGGAGGATACCATCAGTGGCGGATCTATGGGGGCACGGGTTAAGGGGGCCAATGCCCCCCACCCCTTCATTGGACCTGAACTTTCAACAGATAAGATTCAAATTGATAAAATGTATCTTTATCCTTTAATATGTATTTGCCATTTTAAACAATTAATAAATTGATCAACAATTAATAAATTAAATGAACTGTTAATTATCTATTTAATGAATTGATGTGTTATAATAAAATACTAAATTGCTGTAATATTTATAATAATACTTATAATAATATTTATAAAATTTAGCCCCCCCCTCTTGATTACGGTCTAGATCCGCCACTGGATATCATATTCAAATGCGTGGGGAAGTCCTTCCTTCCTCTTAATTTGGATCTCATAACCGAACATGTTCTCTCAGTGCACACACGGCGAAAGTATTGGTCTGGACGTGATGGGCTCGCGAAAGTACTCGACAGCCTGGAACGAAAACATTGCAGATGTAATACAGCCATTGTGGTCTCAACAGACAAACTGAGTGAGAACAGGACGTGGTGTATATCCAAGAGACGTCGTCTAACTGGGGAACTATTAACCCGTCGCGTTGTCGCGAACTGTATAGTCAGAAACGACCAACGAGGAGGACGGAGGAGCTGACGAAAGTATAAAAATTGAATAGTATCAATTCAATTTTTTAATCCAAATAAACTTTATTTTATGTAAACTAAAAAAAATACTATGGACAATGATAGAAGAACAAGGCAATAAAGTAGGTTTTCAAATTATACGAGAAATATTATACGCATCGCTTGTCATATTTATGTAAATGAATGGATATTGATTACGAACACTGACAAATTGTCACACACTCTTCGAAGTAACACAACACTGGGGGCAAAGGGGACAGAAAGACAGAGAAAGATATACAGGGAAGAAAACTTCAAAACGAAGACGGATAAATAGAGGTTAAATAATCCCAAATAGATTCAATTTCAGACACATCCGTAAACTTAGGCGTACAGTTCAGAAGTTTGTAAGTCTTAATGTTAGGACAAAGAGGCATGAGTCTGGAATATCATTTTATAAACTTCTCAATACACGTGTAAGGGAGATTACATTAACTAGAAAAACATTAAAACTTTTACTGCAATGAACATCCGAAATAAAAATTGTCATTTTTGTACAAAATTTGAGAAATGTAGAAACGTAACAAAGTTCTACGATCACACAGGTAAGTTCAATAACGAATCACGAAATTGAAAAACAAAGTTATGTAAGCACAATAATAATGTAATTTTTACATGACTTGTAGATCTTGAAAAAAGTTGCCAAAAAAATTTTGAAGGACTCAGGACTTTTAGATGTCAAAGAAAACAATTACAAAAAGTACTAAATTTTGCTTTAACACCCATACATCGCAATATTCATAATTTGTTACACACACAAAAATTATGTCGATTAAATTTTGTATATATTCAAAAAATTCTTGCTGCATACCGAAAAACCATTTTTTACTCAATTAATATAATGAAGAACAAGTATCGAAGTTAATGACAAAAGTTAACTATATTTCTAAGAATTCGTAAGTGGTTTCATGTGTAATCCGTATCCGCATGTTACTTCCTGCGTAAAAAACACGTCTTACAAGAGATATCACTTAGTTGCTCCACTCCCACTTAAACATATACGGGTCAAACACATGACTACAGAACATCAGTAAACAAAATACCAAGCAGTGAACATTCCCATGGTTTTTGTATTGCTTTCTGAGAAGAGAAAAACGAGGATTGATCTGAGAATCCTTAAACACACATCTGTCCAACGAAACCTGTAGACAATCGAACAAGTAGCACTTACAACGCGAAGGCTTATACGAGAGCTTAACAAGAAGTCGTGTGAGAGACAATGGCTTTGGCATCTGAAGTAATATGTACAGACATAGAATACAGAAGGAAAGAGTGGAGCGAATTCTAACACGACAGAACGAAGACTTGGGGATGACAAGTAGAGGAGGTAAAGAAGGGGGATTAAAACTGCCGTCACATATTTCGAAACAATTGTCCCAATTCTCTTAACAAGAGGGCCGATTTAATAAAACTCATACCCCCAAACCACCTGGACAGATTATCAACCACTTCATTTATTAAGATTCAGAGATATCTGCGGTGCTAGCGATAACGAAATCTCATCTAAAATTTAATTATAATACAATTTAAATTTAATAACGTATCTTATAATGTCCAGATAATACACAAAAAAGTTCATCTATAAAGCTCTAATGAACTAGATGTTGGCGAGCCCTAATGCCCCGATGATGATAATGATAATAATAATAATAAATAACTAAGTAATAATTATAATAATAATAAAAACTAAGTAATAATAATAATAATATCTCAAATCGGTTTATATCAGAGAAGTGCTCTTATTACATGTATCAACACACTCGAGTACTTGAGAACGACCGCGCTAAAATATACTGGGATCGGTAGATTAGAACGGATTTGACAATTTTAGCTAACAGACCAAACATCATGTACATGGACAAGCATAAGATGTGTGCGTTTTTAATTGATGTAGCCATCCCGCTTCATCAAAACCTAAGGACAACTCAAGCAGGAAAAGTCAATAAGTATGCAGCATTGGCTGAAGAATTGACACCTGGAGACCGTCTTAATTGTTCCTCTTGTGATATCTGCAACTGGGATAGTGCCTAGGGCCCTGAAGGACAATTTGGACATGGGGTTCTTGGTACAGAGGATACAGAAGTCCGTTTTCTTGAACACGTGCCACATAGTTAGAAAGCTTCTATCTGTCATAACAGTAGTACTGTAAGGTACCTGGCAGATTGCCTGTACATTACAATCAGACATTCTGTTAGTATGTGAAGAAGAAGGAAATAATAATAATATAAAGCATTTCCACAGAAAAATAGTATGTCCGACTTATTGATTCGGAAAAAATACTTTAGGGAGGTTATCCTTAGAGCATGAAAATTCTTGGGAGAGATGAACGTAAGGGAAAAAAATTAATTAGAAAAAGAAATCGATGATAAATAGACAGCCTGATGAGACAGGATAAATAGACAGCCTGATGAGACAGAAGATTACGGTAAGATTTCGCCGTTAGATGATAAGATGCGATAAGCAGGAGACGGGTCGGCGATGTTCGAAGATTCAGATGGATGAGATAAGCTAATTTCATACCAGCTGAAATGAGACTCCGAATTTATGTATCCAGGCAAGGTGATAAAAAAAGAGCAGCCTGACGATCAGACTGAAGGATTTGGCTTTTGCCAATTAATAGGGTCGAGGTTAATCACGAATGGTATCAATTTTTAAGTGTTTTCACAACTTGCGGTTTCTGTTATCAGTTTTAGATTTAAATGATGACTGGGGAGACCGAGCGAGGATTTTCAGATATACCAACATGAGAGTACGTATAAGCATTCTGTATCCGGGACGAAATTGTGGGATGTGTCGTCATATCGAGATCCTTTTCTACGACGCGAACAGAAGACTTCTCCATTTTCATTGTTCGCGATTTTGGTAATGTTTGGTAATACTGTGAAAATACGTGATTTCACACTGGCTAATGGTGATATGAAATATACAGTAAATGGCATATTCTCTTTTGAGAATCTGCCAGATGGTAACCAGATTAGAGTTCTTTAATATGTCTTTAACATATGATAATTAATTCTTTAAACAATGAATCACATTTAAACATTAATATTTCAAGTGAATGTTTTCGCTTCATACAGAAAAAACCCGAAGTTCCCAACCTTCATAGTTTTCAAGATCATATGCATTAAACATAAAAAAGCTTATTTCTATATATTAGTAAGAAAAGATTAGTTTCTGATCTTGTTCACTCATCTGCATCTTTTAATTTTTTTTTCTTCTCTAGAGCCTCATTTCTATGACGTCACAACGGTTACCACAATTTCGGTCCAGAGACGGACCCACCAATGAGTGGACCCACTGTTTCGTGAAGGCAGTAAAAGGTATATACATCGACTGTCCAGCAGTGTATGATAAATTTAAACGCACTAAACCTAATAATATTCATCGCCAAAGTGCAATGAGGCGTGAGTAGCGTCACATGGAAGGTAATTTCTGAACTTACAACTTCAGTTTGCATTTTAAACCAAATTATGAAAGAAAGAAAAACGGTACATGGTTCGAATGTAAGATTGGAATTCCAGTCCTCTCTAAAAATTATCTTCGAAATAATAACTCTTTTGTGGTAAAGGGAAGAAATAGGCAGCTGAAACAAAGTGTGACTACAAAAAGATACGAAATATGACGACGTTAGAATGAATATAGTTTCTTGACCATGTACATTCAATAGAAAATTGAGTTTCCTGGAGGATAGGTAAAATTACACTCTACTTTAGATCGACGACATTTTAACCACATGGTCACAAATACTTCCATAAAATAAACACAAAAATTTATATGTAAATGCTTGTTAGTATACGGGTAATTTTCTACACAAAAGCCAAGTGAAACATTATTTCTTGAGTGTTCACGAGTCTTGTAGCGAGTGGAGCAGAAATGTGACAATTACACCCAGATTAAGATGGCGAAAGTTGGGAATCCAATCCGGGATTTCCTGCCGTTCCATTCGCATCGTAATTGTGTCCAATTGATGTATGTAAACAGAAAAGGTTCCAAGTGCCAAAAAAAACGCAAAAAACGTTCTACTTGACGTCAGTTCTACTGTCTTAGTGTCGAATGTTGATAGTTTAATCGCCATGACAGTCAAAAGATAGCGTGAGCGTATACATCGTTGTGAGGCTAATATGTATTTTCAAAAAACAGTCGGGGGAATCAGTGTCAGACATTTATTTTTTACAATTTTATCATTAGTTCTTGGAGTGTTTAATAGAAATTATACGTGGCACTTAATACATTCCCTATATTTTAAATATTTGGCGCTCACAATTGTTTGAACAAACCCCTTAAATTTGGATTAAAAAAATTTAAGCATCATTAGTTGCAACGTCAAATAACTAATGTAGTCCTATATGATGTAGGATTCTTTTTCCATAATCAATTGTGGTCTTTTATCGATTTCTTTTGTCTTCCCTGTATAATTATAGAACTTTTTCCAATTACATATCTCATTTGTAGAAAACGAATGGTTGTATAACACCCGTACAATCAGAGGAGTTCCCGGGTTCTATCCCCGCCCCGTCGCCCTCAAAAAAATCTCAAAGTTCTGTCAGGAAGGAAACATTTATCTCACAGACACCCGCGTCATCCTAACCGAGAACCTTTGACCTATAGTCTCGTTCCCCGCCAGGTGGACTGAACGATGAAAATGTGTCTAAAAAGAGCGATGGTGTTAAGATGACGCCAGACGAGGATGGGGACGGAGGCGGCACGCGAGGTACGCGCAAGAGGTATGCGCAAGGTGCAATTACCGCTTGGCCAAGCAACAAGCGAACCGACGAACGCTGGGAACGTGCTCCAGACGATACTTGGAAGCGCAGGAAAACGAGAGTCTAGGAGGAAGATCCGTCCACGCTGGAACAACACAAATTCCTTCGACGTGTGACCCAAAAACGAGCTCATTTTGGAGGCTTTATATTTTTAATAAATTTATTCGGTTCCACGTATTAAAAAATTGAGTCTGTTATAAAATTAAAAAACACCCTTACTTCCGTCATAATCAGATTTTTTAACGTTACGTTCATTAATTATTATTGTATTTTCTAAAACACTTGCAAACTACTACTTTGCAAGTTCATATTATTTTTTATTATTTTTTGTAATATATGAACAATATATTATAGCCGTTTTTTTAAATAAATGTAAGTGGTAAAATTAACACTTCTATCAGTTTTTTCACCATTCCGCAACCTGCTACTCGTGGTTTCTTTAACAAAGAGAAACAACGAATTGAGTCATAAAAAATGAAACCCATTTTTGACTCAAGAAAAAATAGTGCTATGGGAAAAGATAAGAATGAAATATGAAGTAGATAAAAATAATAGTCCAAATAATAATGATTGAAGTTTGGTAAATTTAATTCTGCCAATACAATCACCACTCTCCACCACCTAATGTTCCCTACACGACATTTGTTAGATATTTCAATATTTCATGGAATCAGAGGATTAACAGAGACAACACTTATCCGAGGTGCCATATGCATCGTCGTGCCATTTTGGTTCGTTTCACGAACTCTGATTCGAGTTGTTCTCGTGCCGTTCGCATGCTCGCGACCCACTGAAATATTCCAATAGGCCCAGTTTTGGGTCGTGACCCATAGGTTAAGAATTCCTACTCCAGTTTGTTCATTCTGTCACGCACTCTGCCACTCCTCGATATGCGAACGTTTTCAAACCACAGCGGGATGCGTGGAGAGAGGACGCATTTACCATTAGGTACACTACGCACCTGCCCGGAGCGCACATTTTTAGAGGGAAAGATATTTTAGAAATTTGCTTCGACACTTACAACAAACTGAACCCACGCTAATAATTCGCACCAACATTAAAAGAAGAGAACATATCTGAAAAGAGTACGTTTATCAACTTACAGTACACTGCTTAACCAAAATCGCCTTAGCCTCGGTGTGGTGTCAAGTCTGGGTACCATACGAGCATCAACAGTGTCCCCCACGACAATGTATCCGCCATGATGGATAATTAGAGTGCTCAAAAGCACGCCATTTTTAAATATAATCTCAAAAAGGAAAATGTACAAGATGAATGAAACCCATCGTCAATACATATTTAAATACTCTAAAACAAGACATTCCCTTTCTGTGAGTTTGCTCTATACATTTATGCAGAAAAGGAATGCAAATTTTCTGGAGCATTTTGGTTATTAATATACAAGATAATAAGAACTGAGTTTATTGGTACTTCTATCCTCATTACATTCAGATGATGGAACTCTGAGAAAAAAGTTGGAACTTCACTGGTCTAGCTGTTCATACCGACACGCACTCGCCCAAGCTATTTGAAGCACGCACAAATTCTGCACTACAATTCACCCAGAAGAGCAGACCTCCATGACGGCTAGGGAAGGAGAGGCGTCTGTCGCTATACCGAATGGTTGCAGGTTCGGATTCCGGATGTCGGGCAACAGTGATACATCATAATCTTATACACATTTCCTTCCCCATTCATCAAAATGGTCATTTTACCCGCGGGTAGAGGGAAAGGGAAGCCTTTCGTGAAATACTGAATGACATCTATCGAATTCGCTGACCCTCCGTATACTAAAAAGAGGATGAAGAAGAAATTATGGATATATATTTCATGTTAAAATAATAATTAAGTGAGAAATATTTCTGTGACAGTGGTTAAACTGTTATGAAAGCCTAATATTTTAATTTAAAAACATTGAAATATATACATCAAATTAATAATATGTAAGCCTAACGCAATAAGAACAATTTGGAATGAGTCCCACGCAATACATAATAATAATATACTACAATAATTATGTATACAATATAATAATACCGTTTATATTTCATTAGAACATGAACTTGTATAATAATGGTAATTACAACCTCATTTGCATGTAAATCACATGAAATAACACGCAAATAATAACTTAGCAGATACTTTTTTCAAAAGTTAGTTTTTTTTAAATTTCTTCAAGGCAACACAATACTAAGTCAAGTCTTAAGAAAGAGAAGGCAAGGGAAAATTTTCTACTACCACCATAATACTATACCACGGTCTTATATATTAGACTCTGATTATACTATACGCCAGAGAAGGGGATCGAACGCGGTAACAGAAGCATCATAATAACAAGGAGTCAGACGTTTCCGCTAGTCATTCTACTGCTGAATAACTAGTCACAGAAACAATGTACAAATCGCTAGCAGGAAAATAAAAACTATTTTGCAGTAACGAAAATCCATATCAACCTATCTTTTCTTGAAATTCATTCGTTTGTTCTTTTCAAATATCCGTCTTAAAATAACAAATATTCACTCATTAAAAAATTAATTAATTTATAATAATTGTAAATGACGAAACTGAGTAAACGCAGACGCAGTGAACTAGATCCTGTACCGACACCTACAAAATAAGAACTTCACATATAGTTTTATTCACTTGTTGCTATCGAGGAAACGAAGATTCCCTCAACCCACCGAAAATCATTGAGAAATTTTGTAACCAGAGCTTCGAGACTCGACTCGAAAAGATATATAAGAAAAATTGATGGTTCGTCATATATTACATGTTCGCTCGGAAAGCTAAAATTGTACGTAGTCTACCTCTCATGGCGAAGCAAGGAACTTACTCATACAGTACAAAATAATATCACACACCCTGAAGGTTTTTATTCATTGGTAACAGTTACTTAATGGCACAGAGTCTCTTTCCCTATTCTTACTCACGAATTTTCATATACTGCTCTTGGCTAACGGAAAAATATACTGTTTCTAGTGTCTGTTTTACACAACTTACAACATTTCAAAGCGAAAAGTAATTGGAGTTCGCTTGGCACTGGAGTGAATGGTATTGGGTTGATGTTGAATCTGCATATTGCGTGGAGCATCTGCATTCGACCAATAACTTCACCCGGAATGGTTGCCACATGACTGTATCTCAAATATATCCATGTCATCAGTTTGGCTACAATTCCATCTTCTAGGATGTGCTTATGTAGTATAAATGCTAATGTGGCATACGAATAAATTGAAGATGATGATGGTTACGTCCTGGTTACGTCATTGAAAACAGCTGAACTTCTGAGAACCACTCGACATAAATCCATTAATTTTTATCATCTTTCTACACCTGCGACTGAATATGAAATTCTAATTAGTATTAAAAAGCATATCATATTTTCATAAAGATAATTTCAAAGATATAATTTTCTTTTTTACTTTCTCATACACGTAGTATACAAAGTATTGTAATCGTGAAAAAATTCGAAAACGAGATTTTTGCGGAAATATCCGTTTTGGAGCCCGCTGATTCCGAAAAAAATGTTTTTGGCTGGACGTCCGTCCGGTCTGTCTGTCTGTGCACCTGAGCGAATGCCAATTTTTTGTTCATTATTCGAATTCACGGTAGAATTTACTTCTGACATATGCACGTGCTTTCAATTTTCGTTTTACTTGAACACAAAGGGCACTTCACATGAAAGTCAAAGTACATTTTTGGATATTTTTCAAAAACTGGTTCAACGATTTTGCTTAAATATTATGGCGCGTAGTTTTAAGTTTGCCAATGGTGTAAATCCAAAGAGTATATGTTTGTAGATGTGTCATTTTAATAAGTTACTTTTAAAAGGAGAACAGAGGAATGTCTGCATCTTAGGTTTCTCTTGGTACCGTGAACCTTTTGACCCACGCGACCTCTACACACTAGACGTAGTCTCTCATCCGGTATATCAGATGTGTCCACTGCTCCTTTTGCCGGATGTTCTTGTTATCTTGTGCATGCTGTGAATCATATTTATATGTTCGTTCATATTATTTGATAAGTGAGGATGTATTTTATATTATTACTTATAGTTTGAAGAATTAACTTGGTCACGTTTGTTTTGTTTTGAAGGTAAAGTGTGATAATTCTTTTTTGTGTTTTTTATGATTTTTTTAAATTCAATGTTTTATAGCAGTTTCAATCGTTAAAAATAATATTATTGTAAATAATACATTTTAACATTTACAGAATTCTTTGACGAAATAGATTAAGAGCATTACAAAATAACAGGAAGTAAATAAAACAACGAGTATCACCTATTTAACCGAAGTTAATAATAGATACGATTAATGTTTATTAATATAATTTTTCGATTTCAAATTGCAAATATTTAACTCTTTAGTTTTTTATTACATTTTTATTAAATAAGAATATTGATGGTCTGCTGGCTTTGTTCTTGGGTACTAATTATCATTACATTTATTAATATATATAATTTTCGAACAGCAAATATCGAACACATGCNATTTGTATATATAAGGTTCTTTTATATAAATGCTAGTAAAACATTTCTTTAATAAACTTTTTAAATTGGGTAAAATGAAGACCAAAATATAGAGTAACATGTTGAAATCAACCCTCTCCTAATAGAATGCTTTAATGTCGCTCTCTAGTCCAGACTGAGAAACGTAGCCGAGAAATATGTGCAATGGTTATGCACCACTATTTACATAAGTTATCAAAATTATAATTATTTTTCAGAGAAAAAAATAATTTGTAACTAGATACTCTCCACATTCAAAATCCACGACATACCCCTCATACTATTTCCTGTTATGTCTGTACAACGAACTTACGACTGTTAAGAGCTACATAGCTACACACAATTAATTCAATGCCTCGGAATTGTGTTAGTACTTTTACTTTCCAATTACACAGTGTGTAAGAAAAGTATGGGAATCGATAGAAAAAAAAATTTGAGATCTCTTCGGATTTTTGCGATTTGGCTCCAGGAGAGTATTTTCCAATTTTGGCGATGATGTCCAATGGTATGTGCGTATGTATGTATGTTAAGAATTTTGTTCCCCCGATAATTCACAAACAAATTGATGGATCGAAACCAAACTTGACTTTGAATATGTTGGGAATTGAAGCCCATTTCTGGACGACTCATTCCGACTTCATTTACACACAGCGCTCCACTTCCAGTTTCTTAATATTCAAATTTTTTTAAAATATACATAGGAGCATTTTCATTGGTCAGTTAATTCTTGGTACAGATTGCCAAACCGCATTCCTGTACGATGCACCGTTTTTTAAATAAAGCGAAAACGTTATTAAGCAAAAAGGCGCTTTTTAAAAAAAATCTTCCAACAAGACTATGGCAAAGAGTTTAAACCTATTGTTGCTGGTTATTATAAAATCTATGAGTTTCCTATGTATTGTGATGATAAATATTTTGAAACTGATTGATCGTTGAAATATATAAATATGTTGTTTAATAATTATAATATAGTATTATTTCTCTTTTTCAAGTGTTTATATTTTTTTCTTAAAATTTTAGTGGTTTGTAGGGTGTTTAGTGCCATGAGTTTTTGATATGAATAGTAATTGGAAAGTTGAATGAGGCCCACTCCATATTTTTGTAATATCTTCATATACCACATGAGAGCGATCATGTGGGGTCAGGGTATTTTGGCAAGCACTACAAGTCTACAAAAAAATGCCAAAAAGATTCTCATGAATCAAAGAAAATCACTAAATGAAACTTTTGTACCAGAGCAACTTCCAAATCAAAAGGAAAATCACTGTTCGGATTTCAGTGCTGAATATAAGATTGTTATGTTTTCTTAAGGAGCATTATAACCGAATATTTTGTATCAGTAAGTGAATAGGAATAAACAGTCACATGAAATAGCAATAAAATAATTTAAACAGAAACAATGACAGCACTGAGAATTTTCTCAGGGACATTACTTCCTCTTCTAAATAGCATAATTGATGTCAACAACTTGAAATATTTCCACTGACGTTTATCATCCCTTCTCCTGTGTTTACAAACTTTCTCGACAATTTCCTCTTTACATAAGGTAGATAAAGCGATGCTCGATGTTTGGACACGTTTTACCGAAGCGGGCCTCGCTGAATTCAACCCGATATGGGTATCAGGGTCGTGGTAATGGTCATGTGATCAAATAAACAAAATGAATGGTGAAATCACTCTTACATAATCGATCTACGTGAGAACCAGAACCACAAAGTTAAGTTCGTTCATTTCTATGTAAGCAATTCCACAATTAATATTTTTATTGATTTGAATTAAAATTTGGTTGTAGAATGAAATTAGGGGCATAGTCTCCAAATAAGGTGCCTGCACCAAATAAATTTTGTGGTATTTTTGTATTTATTTATTAACAGATTTTAGATTTTGACACATTTATTTACATAACTTAATCCTATTATTCACCTTGCCTGCAACACAGTCATTGCAAGGGCACTACGTCTTAATGTCTTCGCGCCCTGTGTCTGCTTTTCTCTGAGGAGCAACTGGAATAGGGGGCCCAGGGGGCCATTTGCTATAATGTCATTTCGTCCATTGTCCTTACTCGTTTATGTCCTTATCTGTTTCATATTCGTAATTGTCTCATTTTTCTGCGTGTCTCACTGTTTCTTCTCCATTACCTTTCTTCTTTATTTAATTCATCTCGAATCATTCCCAATTTAAATTTCGATCTACATGATCATCGAAATTGCGATTTGAGCAAAACGCGCGCACACTCGCCACTCGATTCCAGACAAGTCGAAGTGAATGAGTTGTCATGCATGACAACCGCAGTTCTCCTCGCACCGCGAGATTTGACAACGTTGCCCAATTGCGAAAAAATTTCAACGATAAGTTTATCTTAATGTGAGTTCTAAAGACCATTCGTCTTTTTGTGGTTGCTACTTGAGATGAATGACCTGACCGTTTTCAATATCAGGTTTATTCTATGAAATAACTTGGTACGAAAATACATCTTTAAACAAATACTTTTTATTACTCGTAATTTGTAATTTATTACACAAAAGGTTCTCTTCTTGCTTCGAAGATTTTAAAACTATCCAAGATATTGCTTTTAAAAACTATTTTACAAATTTTTGAAGCTTCGATAATGATTATGTAAAACATAGCAAAAGACTCTTTCCATCTCGGTTAAATTTTCGATGTAAAAAAAGTAACTCAAGCTTCCCATAACTACTACAAAATCTGTACACTCGAGCTTGTTACAGGTGCATATTACATACGGACTATTTGATGAACTTTCCTCGTGAGTACATTCCATGCCATACATTCATTGCTGGTAATTCTCCAGTTTAACTTGCTACAAGACCGATAAATCATGGTTCTATAGGTTTGTCTTCTTTTGTTTATAAGCAACAGTGGACTTACAGTGAAATAGAAGATACAAAATATTTGTCTTTAATTTTGCTTCAGAAGGTCCTTACTTTTCATTCATGTATAGTAATCATTTGAATTTATAAAACAAAAATGGCTAATATCAAAATAGCGAATTCAACTAATAAAACGATCCAACTCGGAAAGAAGGCGACGTAGATAACTATTGAGTGCATTTCATCAACTTAAAAATGTGTTAATGAAGAAATAGCCAGTGACATGCCCAGTTATTCCTCGGTTCGTAGGAAAATCATCGCCACAAATCAGAAGAAACAGTCACGAGTTTTGAGAACCGTTATTTCATTTTATAGCAAAATAATAGTTCCATTCAGAAAGCGGAAGCATTGGAAAGTCGTGAAAGTGACCATCCCCCACAAGAGACGCAAGAATTTCTTAAGACAACTCCTCGGAGCAACGAGCGCTGGTGGCGCAGCCTGGGGACATTGAGAGGAATGCGCAGCGGCCAAGACATCTGAAGCGAGACGGGAGTCTCCGCAAGGCTTTGATCCCGAGCTGCGCCACCGCCATCCACGGGGGAGGCGATTATTACGCGGGTTTTTGTCGGCAATAGAACGGACAATGACCTCGGGTTTTATACTCCAGGGGAGCTCTCGAGACGTCATGATATGGTCATACGGTCAACAAGGGGCATGTTTCTTGCAATAACATTTTATAATAAAATTGTATATTATTTCAGAGTTTATAGTAGTGATTCGCATACTGGCCTTGCTTTCTTGGTCCTACAGAAAATGCCAGACTAAGGTTCAAGACCAAAAAATTCGATGCAAGGCCAAGACTGTAGTAGGAAGAAGAAGATGCAAGAATAAGACCTTGGTCAAATGAAACCTGATCAGACTTTTCGACTATTTATTGATTCATTAATGAACACAAAATGAGATAGGACCGTAATTGTTTAGAACAAGTTAATGTTCAGCCAGCTTCATATACACCTCGCAGAATTACACCACAAACACTTGTAATAAGGAGAACCAAATGACATTTTTGTACCTAAAGTACCAACGTTATTCGAAAATAAACTGATTCGTATGGCTAAAATTAATATACCATTTTGTTCACCAAAGATGAATGATGATGTAAAAAAATTAATATTACTTTAAATGAATTTTTCATGATCATTATTTTAATACTAGTTCGCAGAAATACCTGGTGGGCCAAAAACAAGTACTAGACCCACCAACACCAGCAAGACAAAGACTCGACGCACAAAACCAAGACCCAAGACAATGATTATCATTACTAGAGCGAGACAAAGACCACGGTGGAGTATGCAAGAACTAGAAGAAGACCAACACTATCAGTCTTGGTCTTGTTTTGCGAATCACTAGTTTATAGAATTTAATGAAATTATAATTGTTATATGCATACACGTCAGATCAGAATCTTTCCTAATACCAGAGTGGACATTCGATGTCGAAAGTCATGGCCATTATGGGTGTACCAATTCTGACTCGCCATGGTTTTTTGAATTCTTTAGTAAGTTGAAACAAAATTAATTTCTCTGTTTATCGTGGCTAATAAATCATATTTCAATGCCTTCATCTATAATTACATAAAATTCTAGGAATACTGATGACTTATGTCTCTTAATACACATTCTGTTCAAATTCCATCCATAACGACTTCACGTATTTTTTCTTCTATCATATCTTGTCGAATGCAGAAATCTGTCGTTGGTTCACAGAAATTGATCCTTGAGCTTCGTAAACGTACAACAGATCTTAGTTAAACAGGATATGAATGGGAATCACTGCTTTTTTGTAAGCGTGTGCACAAAATGTATGCTGAAGCCCTTTCAATTTTCAAGAAACTCGAGGTAATTAAGAGGGCAAATGTTATATCTTAAAAGAATTGAAGGAAATCACCTTTTGATGTTAATATCTACCAATATTTATCTAATGAACAATATAAGGTTACCTAATTCCTTCACATAATGGTAGGGAATATTTTACTTCTTCAAATTCATGTTTATTCATTACTTTTGTATTGCCCCATTCAATTTTGTAATACTTTCCTTTCGTAGAACTACTGAAGAACTACTGAAGGCTGTCGAAAACTGTTTTGGAGCAAATAAATAGTTTTGTGGTGCCATCACCTTCTTTGTGTCATTGTATTCATTTCAATCAAAATGTCAGCAATTACAGAATTAAATGTTACATCATACATGCAAGTCCGATGGAACAGAGAAATTCGATCAAACCTGCACTTATGAACCATGAAAACAAGCGAAAAGATAATGTGCTACAACAGATTACTACCAACTCACTTTTAGATTGGTAGCATAAAATTAAAACCACAAATTGCTTTACACATACAATATACAAAATTATAATAGAATTAAGTTACTTTCTCAGGTTCCTGTAACAAGGGCTAATCTCGTTCAATTTGGCGAAGCTTGATATCTGTTTTAGATAAGATAATGAATCTGCTACATTTGATAACAGAATATTCAGACGGACTCAAGGGGAGACAAAACGATTTTTGGTATATTTCAGATATTTGCTAATATACTGTATTTGCCAGTATTCAGGTATATGCCAATATTCAGATTATATATTTGCTAATATATTTGCCCCTCCTGTGGATCAGGGGTTAGCATGATTGCTCACCACAATGTCACTCTGGGTTCAATTCCTGGCGGGGTCAGGAAAAAATTATATTATGACCACTAAAAAGCGAACCCTCTTTCTCCTATCCACCTACTACTACTCCAAGTATCACTAACTCTTTACAAACTACCCCTAACTAACTGACCAACCAACCATGTGGGCCAAGTTGTTGGTAAACTCAGTTAACCAGCCCAACGACTAACAAAGCTTTACCACACACTTCCTATCGCCCCATGTAGATAATCTTCAATATCACACTACATTTCCCATTTACAAATACTACAATATACTAGTTCCTACAATAGGAAGTAAAACACTTTGAATTACAATATAGAGATTGCTACGAAACAGATATGCGACGGTCCAATCATAATACTAAAAAAAATGAAAAGTTTTCCCCGGTAATTCTTTGCGTGGTAGGCCAAGTCATTTCGAGGATAAAACAATTTGCATAATTTTACTCTACTTCTAAAATAAAACAACGCCAAACACCAAAGGACAAATTATAAAACGCGAACAAAATTTCATAAATCGTGAAACATTACGTTGTTTGTCTTTACTAATTCAAAAATTAACATTAACTCCTTTTATGATGTATTCTTGCCTCGTAATATATAATTTACGTTACTGAAAGTATGATCAACTACAAAAGATCAATATCTCCATCCAGTTTTCTCGTGTGAAAACCTTGTATTAACAAATTATGCATGCAAATAACCCCCCATAACGATTCAGTCGATTTTCGTAGAAGCGTGTGTTTATTATCAGGAGTAATCACATATTTAAGCGGTTCAAATACTTTCGAATTATTAATTTCACCGTGACACATTTCTAATACAGCACTTAATTAATTCGTAAGAATTCAACCGAACAATTAAAGCTGACTTCTGAGAAATTCTCGTTAGTTTCTCATCAGTGTGAGGGACGAATGTCACGCGTGTACCCTGGGGGTAAGAGAACGACTGATACGAAAAAGAAAAAAGGCTTCACCCAGGGTCAAGACATGGCAATATTAATATCGACCAACCATTCAATTCCTCCAGCAATGTCTACAAAAAATATCTCTAATCCAAGAACACCACAAAGATGAAAAATTTCGAAACTCACGAATGATCAGATGGTGAATTGAGATACCTCGAGCACATACAAGTAGCAGGAAACTATTAGTTTTAAAGAACAGTTGATTAACATCTCTTAATTTTGTGTTGGGATCGTTCGTGTACTACATCGCAGTCTTGGGAGGAGAGGAGTGTGGTGACATGTGCCAGGGGTATTTAAGAAAGCGTGACGTTACATTTGGTACATCATAAATATCGAAAATTGTCTCAATTGGGGTAAATTTTCTCACAATGAAAACGAAAGTCTTATAATCCCTTACGCACCATTTTCTTCGTCCGACTCATAACTTAAAATTGTAAGTTTACCTTAAATATATATATAGAAAAAAAAATTATATTTTCTCCTTCAATTTTTGTATGGTGGGAGGATGCAGGTCGTATTGTGACGTCACGTCAAGGAGGGGTTTCCTACATAGTTACAAAACGTGACATGGGGGCCGGGTGATAAATAATCCTATAAAAGATCGGGAGACGAAATTTATGAACGATCCTTTAAAAAGAGTATATATTATATGGAATCAATGTTTGACAACAGTAACGATATCTCCAGTATCATTCCTAGGAGAAGAAAATGGGACATACGGAGTAATGGAGCTATTCTAAGAAAGATAGGCCCAATGAATACAACAGATACGCGGTCTACAATCGATTCAATCAATAAATGTGAAGTTGATGACCCTAATATGAAAGTAATTTTGTCTCGTCAACTTCACCAACTCGTCACAATCACCATTTATTTGTTAAAAAATATTGGAGATGTTTTTTCATCATTGACGGTTACCAAGAATATTGATGGGAAATAGCCTCAATGCCTGAATCTCGCAATAAGACAAAATTAAAGTAAATAAATATTTAACCTATCATACTGTGAGCAAGATGCATCTTTATCAACTAAAAAATAAATTATATTGGTACTCACAGTAATGAAAAAGATGACCGTCAACCCACACACGTATACTCCATGCTTTCATATATAGTGGAGAAGAGCACATAATAAGTATGATAATAATTGCCAAAGTTTCGAACTGTTTAGGACCACGTGGACGACAATAATTTAATTTTCATACATACATTAATACAATAATTACATATTAAATTGATTTCGGTTGTTCTGTTTTCTACTGAAGAGAACTTTCATCACTGAAATACGTAGAACTTGATTGAGATAGAAAACCACAACGTGAGATACGCAATTCACGTTAATTGTATACTTTTTTTTTGTCTTAAGTCCAATCTAATAGGATCATATGGGCGTATCAAGGTTTGACAGCGTTGTCCTGGAAGATTGAACGCGTGATCGCATAAAAGAGAAATTAAAGTGTAGACCACTGTTACAAACACGGTGGTTAGGTCACTCAGTTAAGAAATTGATTCATAAAGGACGAAAACGTTATTCATTCAATGAGGAAAGTTATTACAATTTTATGTCACTCACTCTGTATAATTATTATCTGTATAATCTATTAATTTTCCATTCGATGTGCAAGTACATTAAGACAATCATTAATAACATACAAAACTGATTTACTATCATGATCAGTATACATAGCAGATTTTAGAATTTTAACCTACCAATTATCAATGGCATTTTTTTAAATTCACAACATTTGTTACTGGCATGTTGATATATGTAATAGTACAACCTAATGGAATGGAATGAGCCTGAAGAGGAGGCTGAAGTCTTAACCACGAAACGTTGTTGTTCTCAACTACAGTGAAAATGTGATTTTACCCATCATGTGATCTCGATAATTAATCAGTTTTTTATCTTATTAATGATTACCTTTAATGTATTTGCACATCGAATGGAATATAAAAAGTTATTACAAGTTCTTATATAATTTCTAAATGGCAATAGGTTTTCGAAGATCCAATGAAATACGATTATACTCCTTTACCACATTTCTTCAACACTAAAGTAAGTTTAAGGACATTCCTCACCCTTCCAATTCGAGAAGGTTATTCTGTGAGGAGGAAGTGTGAAACAGTAAAACAATTAAACGGAGACTCAATTTTTTTTATTTTGCAAAACAATTCAGACGAAACATCGATTAAACTGAGATTACAAATACAGAGTACAAGAAAAGAGACAAGACCAAAACACTAAATAAATGGAGAAAAAAAAGGGAAATTATTTTTTCGCTGCATCTCGAAAACGGTTCGACGTACAGGAATGAGGTTCAGCAACCTGTACGCAGAATTAACTGAACAATCTAAATGCTTCTATGTCTATTTTCAAAATTTTGAATTTTAAGAAACCGGAAGTGAAGTAAATGAAGTCGGTATAAGCTGTCCAGAAATAGGCTTCTATTCCCAATGCATTCAAAGCATTCATTCAACTCAAGTTTGGTTTCGATGCATCAAATTGATGTGAGGGCAACAAAATTCTTAACGTACCTACACACATACGACATTGGACATAGCCAAACTTTGAAAACAGACACTCCTAGAGCTAATTTTGAAAAGATCCCAAAAAAAATTTTCCACCGATTACAAGACTTTTCTTCTGTACCTTATTTTGTGTAATGGAAAAAGAAATAATGAAGGAAACAAAACTTGTCACACAAATATCCATATCTATAATTAAATGTTCCCACGTAAAACTTAATCTCTAGAGTGGTATCTATCGTTTAATTTACAGGCGAACGCCATTATATGATGCCGTCACAATTAACTAAAATACGACGAAACTTTCAATTATTTGTAATAGGACGTTGTACGTAATGCAAGAGTTCTTGGGAAAGGATTACGGAAATCGCTCCATTTAACTACACGGATTGTTCAGCACGCGATGCATGCACCATGATCTCAATATATTCACAATAAAAATACAGAGATAACTTAAGCGTGTTTCTCATATGGTATTTTTTTCAATGCTAATTTATATCTGCACGACAACTCCTTTCCAAATTACAGACGCAAAAGCACGTAAAATAAACGAAAAATGAATACCTTTGAATGCCTCGCAAACGTCTATAATTTAGAAGGAAATATGTTTTCAGGACCATATTTTAAATTTCAAACGTAATAACATGTTATTCAGAAATTTTAATTGTAGCAACAATAATTTAACAATTATTTTAATATACTAGGAGAGCTATTTAATTATAATACATATTGTTGGATATTTTTATCTTTTACCTTCATGTTTTTCGAATGACATCATACCAACAGAGGTGTACACAAGGGGGTACTCGGGAGGATCAAGCCCCCTCCTCAAAAAGAAGTAAAATATTAAAATTAGTGATAGTAGTAGGTCTAGTCTGAAATTTCAACTATTTTCTGGTATTGCTACCACCTTACACACAATTTGATTTAAAATTGTAGTCGAATATATGGACTGCTAAGCATGTGGCTGCCCCCCCCCCTACCAACCAACCTCCTAAGATTATTTGGAGGTTGAAGTCTCGTCCAAGATTTTTTTCTGCGTACGCCATTGCATAGCAACGAGATAACAATGAAAATATGAGATCAGTTACACTCAACATAAAACCATGTTCGCTTAGGTGACAGTAATTTCACTCATCAAAGAAAACATAACTGTAAATTGGCGAATAAGAACCTTAAGTTCGAGTTAGAAGTTCACCTCATTTCCAATCAGAAGTCTGTAACAAATCCGAGAATAACGTGATTTTAACCACTGGTTTACTACGTAGAGCTAATCGCCGGTCATAACATTTAATGCACATCGCTCGAGAATGTGGTCAGCTCTAAAAATTAAACAAAATCACTATCCAGAGGGGTTCACTATCCAGAGATATTGATCAGATGTAATAAAGCTTTTCGAAAATGGCAGAGAACCCAATTATGGAAGCAAATAGGAACCGTTATATGAAAATGGTACAGGGAAAACACCATTGACACAGAGATAAGATCTTCTCTTAAAACTAAGAAATTATTGAAAATAAGTACACTAGGCAATGGTAAGTGTTGACAACACAGATGGCGATGGTGTTTTTTAGTAAAAACTTAATTTTTAAATAAATTTTATGTTACATAATTGTAAATAACATAATGTCATTTCGAGGATAATAGAATTTCAGAAAAGTGGAGGAACAAGCAGCCAAAGTGCACAGACCTAACAATATTTTTCAATCTTAAACAATTATATAATCTTCTCATGCGATTTACGATATGAAATACGCATAGTAAGATCTTCTGAAAGACATAAAAAAACATAATATTGTATTGGAAATGTATTTAATCTAATTAGGCCCTATGTTGTTTTCCGCAAAAATGTTCTATCGGGTTAATTTAATGGATTTGTTTCTACGGGAACATTCCTTAATTTTCTTCTGCACAAGTTTATTAAGTTTTTGGGGGAAAATGGAACATCTGCTTAAGTACAAAAACTGAGTTCACGATATTAAGATTATTCTTCTACAATAATGCTTAGCGTTGTGGGACGATTTTCATTTGGAAACGAATATCTTGCATGATTGTGTTGTCTTATAGCTCATATGAATTTAGTTTTATGTGTACTCAACTTTGGCACTGTTGTGTACATTAACTCTGTAGCCCCATCCTGGCCCGGGATTTTCTCCGTTTTTCCTTCTGGTAGAGGCGGATATATCATACAGGTTCTCTAGGCTTTGTCTAGGGGCATGTTTATTGTAATAAAAAATCGTGAATTTAGTGTTATTTCAATTCTTATGATTTTTAAACACTGTACTCAGAATAACCTATAGTTCGATAATAATTTGTACATATAAATTTTTTGCGTTAAATTACAAACATATTGACATTCTATTAGTATTATAACTCGCAGCTAACTTTTCATCTTATCTAGGAACTTTTGCTGAAATTTTTGAATCCGCCTCTGCCTTAGGATTGATGGGATGGTCCCTTGCTTGCTTCCGGAGAGTAAATTAGTTGATTGTCCTCCACGTGGTCATACGCAGTTTGTACTGCTTTTTTACACTAAATTTATTGCTATTAGAACTCAACGACCCTGTTACCACATGAATTCACAAACAACCCACTCTCGCAGCTCACTACGTTCAGTTACAGCGATACCTATCACTCACCAGGAGGGGAGAAGGTATAGAACCCGAATTAATGTCACTAATGTGACCTTACCCAGTAATTAAGGTCGCATGAAAGTAGAAGGGCAATTAGAAAGTGCAAAGTGAATTTCAATGGAACGAAAAACACGAGTGGGCAATATTCAGTCATTATGGGACACACATATCTGGAAAAAACCTATAAAGGAAAGGAACCTTAAATGCATCTCGTTCAAAATTTCTGTTATTAATGCTTACGGTATGCAATTTAAAAAATAGATCTACCAATTTCCTCGTAATTTCAATGTGAATTTCAGATTCGACAAGAGCAGCCTTTTTTATTCTCCAAAAGAGAATCTTCATATAATTTATGTATTATGATGGGAAAGGAGAGATTCCCAGCGAAGGAACATAAAATGAAACCACATTGACCTGAAGTATATTAGGAAAAATCCAACTGAAAACCTCAGCTACGCTCACAAGTCATGTAACTTTACTCGGATAAAATTTAACCTAAGAAAAATAAAATGTGAGCAGGAACGCACTGTTTTTTTATTAGTTTATTGTCAAGTAGTACCAGTAAATTAGTTAATTGTCCTCAACGTGGTCATAGGCAGTTTGTGGCTCCTCTCTAGATAATAAATTATTAATTTATTTATTTATTTATTGCCTCATTAACAGGTTTGTATATTATTGACCAGCTTAACTGGGTTTGTATACAGTGTAGCCAACCCTTTTACTTCACCATCGCCCATAAATGTAATAAAAAGTGGACCTCGCGCGATATTGGCAGGACTTTCGAATTCTTAAAATTTATCACCAACAGCGGCCACCTATTCAATTCACTTGCACTAATGGCGCTATTCTGCGCAGAAAGCGTTGAACGAATATTACCCGGTGTTTTAGTTTGTTTTATTAACTCGCATTTTTCTTACAGCAAATGGTCGCTTTTGTGACTAATATTAATATTCATTCGGAAATTTCTTAAATTCCTAGAAGTTTGCAATTCGTATTAGCCAACCGTGTTGAATTATTTATGGTTAATATACTTGACTATAAGTATACATAGCACACCAACAAATGACTTTCACCTCAACACGTCAACGAAGAAACAAATACAGTGTCGAGATTTACAACCCTTTTCGCTCATTTCATCCATTTGACACAATTATTTCGAATAATAATCGCACCATCAAACACATCAATTCTAGATAACTATTCTCGCTACTACGCGGAGAATGGAACGGTTCTTCAAACGTCAATACATTAAATGCAAATCTATGGATTCTAATTTAGCACTCGACCTTCGCTTTATGTTGTAATTAGGACTCCACTTCGCCTGAAAATTAAAAGCACATTAATCCCCAAATTAAGTCAATCCGAAAATTAATTAAAATGTCATCAAAATTCTAAATTAAATATTTTGACGTGATTTTAATTTAAGGACTCCAGAATATAATTATATTTTGAAACTCAGGCATGCGCGTATTGACATTGTAATCATCAATCTGTTTTTAATTATACGAACTGAATGAAAGTATTAAAACAGCATTGTTTTCCAAGAACCGAGCACAATTTTTTAGTCATCTACCTGCGTCAGTCGTTTTCGGCAGCGCGCTTAAGGTGGTGAATGCAAATAATGGTATTAAAATAAGTATACCTGAGAGGTTTTCTGCCCACTGTAGATCTTCGTTCCACTCCTGTTCACATGTCTATTATGAAAATCGCAGAGGGTAAATCCCTGGCGACGTTCGTAGTTTGCATCCAAGGGTCTCATCAACAATTCATCACCGCCATCTTATGAGGAAATTATTATTTTATAAAAGAAAATGAATGTTACTTTTGTTTTCACTTTTCGAAATTTCTCCGTTCGTTTCACTACTTTTGCTAAATGAAAATCAATATTTTAAGTCTGTACAACTAGTAGAATTGGGTGGGAATTCTGATTCCCACAACAATTAAACAGAATATATCAATGACCAAGGAGCACCAATCGCAGGTCTTAGACATGCAAATCTTTATCATGCGGATAACGAGCGTCTGACATTTCATACTGACGGCAGCATCACGTGTGCAAAGGGCTGAGCGGGGCACAGAGGCAAAAAGCCCGGCATTAAGGCGTCCAACTGCCATCGGCTCTTACAAGGCAGCCGCTCATTTACATGTGAAAGCAAGGTCTGCGCTATGTCTACAAGAGAAAAGACATGCGACGGAGATAGCGGAAGCGTCGAGGACCTCCACCGAGAACTACACACTATTATTAATTTTTATTTGGTTTCATTTAGTACGCTGAATATGGCGAAGATCAGAAAGTCTGTTATACTTTTGATCTGATAGGTATCGCAACATATAATCATGACGAGGGGATAATTACTTTCCAACTGAAATCCTTATCAACAGAAGTGTATGAAAGAAACTTCCAGGTAATGACAAATGTGGTATTCCGAGAAATTATGGGAGTCCAAAAAACACATTCTGAACCTCATTCAGTTCTATAAAAATGAGTTTATAGATGTAAATCAGAAGTTTTTTTTACAAAACATTAAACCGACTAATGGGGTTGAATCTCTCCCACGGAATTCCATCTTAAAGTACCACTGTCCATACGGGTGGAGAGGGCTTGCGCGGGTCAATGAAGTTAAGGGCTATGCCGGCGGTAGCATAGCTACTGGCAGGGTCTCCCAAGCCGGAGGAGTTAGTCTTACATTATCAAAATGGATTATAGCCTCCTTGCAGGGCCGCCAAGTTAACATAACAGCGTTGAGGGCTATTATAGACAGAGGGCGTCCAGAAGGTGGAGTATTGTCACCAACTCTGTGGTGTCTGATGATGGATGATCTACTTACCAGACTCAGTGTTGGGGGAACATATGCCTTGGGCTACGCTGATGATATCAGTATGGTAGTCGTGGGCAATTACGGAGCTCATACAGGGCTCCTAACATAGTGTGGAGAAATGGTGTCAGGAAACATGCTTATAAGTCAACCAAGATAAGGCGGGTCTATTTGTTTTCACTAGGAAACGGAGACTCGATGGCTTGTCGGAACCCTTCTTATTTGGTAAAAGACTAGTCAGATCAACTTCAGTTAGGTATCTTGGGGAGATCTTAGATGCCAGGCTAAGTTGGACAAAACACATCAACCATAAGGTGGATAAGGCGCGCAAAATTTTGTGGGCGTGTCGTAGAGCTACTGGGCGGACATGGGGACTATGACCATAAAGACCAAACCACTGGCTCTATGTTGCTGTCATAAGGCCTACGATCACTTTCGCGTCACTGGTCTGGTGGCCCTGCTCTGCGGTAGGGATGGCAATTACCAGGCTAATTAGCATACAAAGACTAGCTTGTTTAGGAATAACCGGGGAGCTGGGCACTACTCTATTTCGACACACCCCCATTCGCGACCAATGAAAAAGCGGTCAAGTAAAGAACGTCAGCTCCTGGGTAGTAAACGTTTGCTTAATTATTCTCTCAAATGTAAGGGAAAGGTGAGAACATTGTAATTAAACGATATAATACGACCCTCGCAAACTTTCACATTCAAACGTACGCACATAATAAATACTAATTATAGCAGTAATTCCCAATATTTCCAAATACCATAAAAAGTATTCATTGAATAGAAAGATTTCAATTTTCAATCGAAACTAAAAATTAAGCTCTTCAAAAGAATCTGAATGACCACAAATTCCTAAGTGACTAGGAGACAACAATCCAAAATTTAAGTTTGGTTCTAGAAAGTCATAACTGTAACGTCGGCGCCAAGACATTCCACCAATTTGTGAAATATTAATATTTCTTTGCATTTCATAAGCCGGATACTGTTAAGAAGTTTAAATAAAGTGGCCGGTCGGCGTTAAGACGGAAGTGCGACGAACTTGGGACCCACCCTAAGCCTCTTCAGTTATTGAGGTATTGTTTGAACATACACCTTTCACTTAGGAAGGTACAATTGATTTCGGAGAACGCGGCCTGCGGCGTTGACCCATGCGCGGTCCACTGGAATTTAGGTGTACCTAAAGAAAAGAAGAATTT
>NNCF01127802.1:490959-534852 GCA_002313205.1 Laupala kohalensis
GAAGAAGAAGAAGAGGAGGAAGAAGAAGAAGAAGAAGAGGAGGAAGAAGAAGAAGAAGAGGAGGAAGAAGAAGAGGAAGAGGAGGAAGAAGAAGAAGAAGAAGAAGAAGAAGAGGAGGAAGAAGAAGAAGAGGAAGAAGAAGATATGCGTGTTATAAATACCCAAAGAGACGATAATTGATATGTAGTCGAACTCCACTAATTTAGACCCATTTTTTAGAGGTTTTTTCTCTCCCCAGGAATAAAAAAAATTGATGATTATTTTGATCTAAAGCTGTACTGTTAGAATGTTTTTAAAATATCCTGACCACCAAGAGCTTAATGAATTTTAAGTATTCCTTCTGAAACCTCCATAATTCGAAATGTAACAGCGTTCACGTTCCAATGGTGCCCCAAAATAAAGTTAGGAATTTTTGACTTAATCTTTGGAATTCGAATTTAGGTTATAGTACCTCTGTAATTAGAAACCTCTTTTAATCAAAACCTGTTAAGTCGAATTAAACTGACTTTACCTCCAAATTCGAATTAACGAGGTTTGACTCTGATTTTCGTTGCCATTGCAACAACGTACAAAAAATTGTTCATTTGATAAGGTTCACAAACGCGACTTTTTAACCTGTGTTTAGATCATTTCAAATTTTATGAAATTAATGAACAAAATACTTGTACCTGAAAAAATTACAACTGTTCAACAAAAAATATATCCATCCGCTTTTTTTAAATTCCAGAAGGGTGTTTCACCATGAGCATTTTTCCAATTTCTCTAAAACGTTTCTATCGGGACTTTAATATAATACAAGGAGTTAAGAAAACGCCACCGGACATGAATAGAAAATCCCCGATTCCGTTCGCTATATTTCTCAATGAATTATTATCGTCCATAATGAAACACGCCAGATAATTGGAATAAACAGTATATTTTATTCACAATACATTCTTAAACAAAATATAAATCTGACACAGAGTACAGCTCCTCATTTTTTACCTCTTCATCTTATACGTGAGAATAACACAAACCTAGAATTGTTTTTTGTGTGATAGTACGTGAAATATGTTTTCGATAGAAAACTTTTTATAACAATTATCCTGTATCTGCTGTATCAATATTACACTTAAATGAATAAATTTAAAATTATTTTGGGGGCTCAATTACAATAAACCCAACGACGCTTATAAAGAATATTTATTTCTGAAAAAAATATCTCGATGGCAATTTATACAATAGATATACGGTTATTACAATAGATTTCTTACAATATTTTTGAACATGTTTTGTAAATTATATAAAAATAAAATTTTATATAACAAGTGAAAAAGAATTCTTAGATAAAGAGAAACTAAGTTAAGCGAAATTTCAAATTACAGTAAATTGCATCGATTATAAATAACAAATCAATTCGTAATATAAAGATCATTACGTCACAAAAATTAAGAAAACTTAAACTTGTCAATATTTCGACTAGGTTTGCTGCATTAATACTACCATCCCCCCTCCCCCAAAGTAACGTGACAAAATAGATCTAAGTGTGTGTGAGTGTGTGTGAATCAACTTATATGTTGGGGAAAGAGACCGGAACAACAGCGGGGTCGTCAAATCTAATCAAAGATATCTCACGGTTCTGAAATGGGGGAGTAGAAGAATATGCTTCTGCAAGGGGGTTCACGGATCCAATTTAGGTGAGGACAGGGAGACAGGGATGAGAAACATCACCATCCCTCTGACCTGGCCACACCATCGAGCATGGATATTATAGTTAAAGGGATCGAAAGTTTTCTCAGTGGAAGATCGAAAATGGGGACAGTCTGTAATGGACAGAGTGATAAAAAAACAAGAGGTAACATACACGAAATGTACTCAAAAAACAAAAACATTCGTTTTTTCAAGGATAATCTAACGCAATTATTTTCTTTGAAGTACATCAAAGTAGGTCGTAACTAAACAAAAAATTGAAAATTTTGATTAGACACTATTTAACAGTTTCGCCGTAAAGAGCAAATTAAGATACAAAAATTCTTGCAACTTGCAGATACGGGTGGCTATCGTGGTCTATCACTGTCGGGTTGGCGACGTTGACTTATCTGTACCACAAATCATCGCGACACTGAAAACAAACCCATCTTTTTTATATAAACACTCCTCCCACTTCTTTAATTTTCAAATTCTGGTTTCTGTTTCACGGAATAGGCAGTAAAAAATTAATGGGATGCCTCGAGAAACAAGCAATGCTTTTCTGGAAAAGTCACTGAATAATGTTATTTGACCTAGTATTTATTTCCTTAAATTATGTATGATACAGAGACAAATATATAGAAATTCGCAAAAGTTACAAAATGCAAACAGTAGATAAATATGAAAGTAATAAGTAACCTATGAACACATGTTGTTCATAAGTCACACACCAAGGACTCATTTGTTTTAATACGGATAATAGGCATTTTCCGAAATGGAAACCAACATGAGGATTATCTCTTATACATATTTTTTCCATAATTAAAAGTTTATTTTCTTGTTTGCGCAATCTACAGCAGAAACATCAACCATATCCAGATTTTCTGCCACATTTCTGGAAGTACTATAATCGTCCAACATTTTTCTTCCCCTGAAAAATTGCGTAAACATATACAACACGTTTTGCATTCTAGATCTTCAGATGTTCTCCAAGTGAGGATAAAAGACGTTCTGGAAACAGAGGAGGAGCGCCTGCTGTCGGGTGGAGCGACGTGACGCACACCGAGGCAGCGGGGTCGGAACACCAACCGGTGCGGTGTGCCGGGAGTCGTGATACATGTGACGGCGCGAGCAAACAGTAGCCCCAGCAGCACACGCTCCGGATGAGGTTCAGGCCCTCGGGGAGAACGTAAATTAAGCGCGTTTTTTTAACTTTTCAGGCTTTTTTCCCCTCGCGCCGGTTGCAGATGCGCGCTGCGTGCCGCTAGGTGAAGGTCTGGCGAATGCGGAGCGCGTCGAAAAAGAAGATAAACTTGTTGTGGCACAAATTAATATTAATTTATTATTATAGTGGCCTTAAAGAACGACACTGAGGGGAGAAATCATTGCACCAACCGAAGAATCAAGGTTGCGACTCAGGATCACCTGAACAGGCCAGATGGATGTTGTGTACTGACTTTGGGAGTCGAGGCGGGTGGTGCAGTGGTAGCGCACCTGCGGCCATAGCAGGAATCCCGGGTTGTGTGCCTCCTTCCCATTCCCACATAGACTCAGCAGTAAATTTTACGTTTTGGAAAGTTTTCATGTTTGTGTGCCATTGTGGACGCCAATGTAATGAACATGAATAGAGGATACTACAGATGGAGATGGTAAGGAGACTGACATACTGAATGATGAAAATATCTATCTACGCATGGAGCAAGATTCGAACCCACCATCATACAGNGATGGAGATGGTACGGAGACTGACATACTGAATGATGAAAATATCTACCTACGCATGGAGCAAGATTCGAACCCACCATCATACAGCGTGGGGCTCTGCGCCTTTACAACATGCCAAAATATCGGCAAATATCTTAAATAAATTTTGATGGAAAAGCGGAAGTGATAGAATAAACAAACCGTTCAAGCGAACGGTTACTTTTAGAGACTAGATTGAGTACCTTCAGACGCTGAATCTAATATTTCAAGCATATGGGAATCAACTTTCACAAAACATTTTGGTCATCAAGAATTCTACAGATTTCGTACATTAATATTTCATATTTAATAAGATAAATATAAAAGAGAAAATAATCATATGACATTGATATCTGGTATGTAAATAAAATAGGTCAAATAAATTCAGATGAATCGCTGCTAATGGACACAATACTCCAATATCACGGTTACACATTCAGAGACATTCATACGACCGTAAAAATAATTTGTGAATTACGCAAAAAAGTTAATAAATATAAGTACACAAATGATAAAACTGTATTGTCGTTAATAAATTGGTATCATTATTATTCAATCATAAGATATATGATCCGTTTTACTAATTTCAAATGTCACCCTAACCTCACATTTATGTCCGATCGCTCTATAAATCTGAAACAGTGGAAAACCACTGATTCGCAGTTACTAATCACTGATCTGCGAAGTACAGATGCTTCCACCGAGAATCAGTGAAATCCAACTGGTTTAGACAGTGGAACTTTTACTGCGAAACAATGAAACGTTTGCACCACAGGAAAACGGCAGACGATACCAATATTTAACAGGACAAGTATCTTTTAAGGAAACATTTCCGTACTACCATTCCTGAAGGTCATCAACTACCGAACATTTTCGGACTGTGTATATTTATTGTACTTACGGAACTGCTGGGGATCAAACCGGGGTACCAAGTATCTCCGCGCGCAGTTGTTACTCCTGAGCCATGGGGCAGTTCAAGAGTAAATTTTGTTATACATCCCTTCGGATTTTATTTCTCTAAGAGAGAGAAATTAAATGAGTGATAATTTGATTTAACGCACCGAGCAAAGAAAAAGGTTGCCCGCTCCCAAAACACATTCAGCCGTTCGTGCAGTTAAGAAAAGACATTCGAAAACACTCCACAACAAAGATGGCGATGCAGCGTGAAAGAGTAGGACAAACAAAAATACGAGAAAATCGCATATGTAAGATAACTTAGTCATAAAAGAAAAACTTTTCTTCTTCTATATTTTCAATAATGGTGAAATACATTATTATAATTTTCTAAAGTAATATAAGAGGTATTTGAGTACGTTAACAGCGAAGTGGCGTAAGTAACATCCCACTTCAGTTTTAATCGCAGTCCATGAGAGCTTATACCTGAAGTTCCTTTTGTCAAACCCCTCGTACACGCGAATGAAAGTTAACAATATTCCTTCAAACAAAAACACAAATGAAATTGACTCGTCAATATAACTGTTTTACTACAAAACCATTTGCAATGACCCTGCATCTGTAAGGCAGCAGTAGTTCCCTATCCCGCTAGTAGAGAGCACTATAGAGAGTTGACTTCTATAAATTTATTGTCAAAAAAGCAGTACAAACTGCGTATGACCACGTGGAGGAAAATAAACTAATTTACTCTCTGGAAGTAAGCAAGGGTCCATCCTATCAATTCCGATCAAGGGTCCTAAGGCGGAGGCGGATTGAAAAAGTTTTAGCAAAAATTTCTAGATAATATAAAAAGTTAGCTATGTGTTATAATACTAATAAAATATCAATATGTTTGTAATTTAACACAAAAAAATTATTTTAGGTGGACTAATTATTATCGAACTATAGATTATTCCGAGTATAGTATTTACAAATCATAAGAATTGAAATACTAAATTCAAGATTTCTTGTTTCAATAAATGCGCCCCTAGACAAAAACCTAGAGAATCTGTATAAGAAATCCGCCTCTACCCGAAGGAAAACCAGAGAAAAGCCCGGGCCAGGATGGGGCTACAGAATTAATGTACACAACCGTGCCAAAGTTGAGTACACATAAAACTAAATTAATATGAATCATAAGACACAACACAATCATGCAAGAAAATAGTTTTTGAAATTGTTATAAGTTGTTTAAAAAGTACTACAGCAATAGCGTGATAAAGTACAAGACGGATTTAACTTTTATTAAAACCAATAAATTCTTTTATATTGTACAAGCACTGGTGCAGAAAGTCGTTTTTAAGAGCGGATTTGAAGAGATTCAATTTCATAATATCTTTTATATTTTTGGGCAGGGAATTATATAGAACGATTCCCGAATGGTATGGTCCTTTTTGGCAAAAAGTGGTTGGCACACTAGGACGATAAATATTATTACTATTGCGAATATTGTGTTCGTGAACGAGACTGTTTCGTATGAAGCAAGGGTGGCACTTAAGTAATTCGGTCTTCACAAACACGGCCGTTTCATAAACATAAATGCAGGGAAGTGTTAATATATTTAATTACTTAAATACAGGTTTACAAGAGTTTCGGGGGTGAGATATACAAATTATCCGAACTATCCTCTTCTGAATTCTGAAAGTTTGAATGCTCTGACCGGAATTACCCCAGAAGATAATGCCGTAACGTAAATGGGAGTAAACGTTTGCAAAATATACGCAACGGGAAATATATGGACAAACTACGTTAACTAAGATTCGGAATGCGTAACACAATTTGCTTAATTGGGAATTAAGATTGTCAACGTGACAATTCTATTTTAGGTTGTCTTGAGTATGAAGAATTTTGTATTCGTAACAGTTTTTAATCGTGTTCCGTTTAAAGAAAGAGAAAATTGGGGTAAAGATTTTATGATACTATTGTCAAATGACATAGACACTGTTTTGTCAGTGTTTACAATGAGACGATTTGAACGGAACCAAGTCGAAAGTACTTCAATACAAACAATACTCAGGTCAGTGGTTTCTTTCACTAATTTAGATTTAGTAGGTAAGAACACGCGACACGCAACAAAAGAATGGTTCACCGATTCTTTCTTTGTAACTGGAACGGAGTAGAGACCTTTCCATGTAGATCTCTAGAACGGAGTAAACGTCGAAATGAAGGAGTCATCTGCTGGTGCGAACATCCGCCTTGACAGTTTCTTGGAGTTCAACCTAATCGAAATTCTGGTTGTCAGTTAACCGTGACTGCTTCACAGTGACCTAAATTATACTGGTTCAAACAGTCATTATTTAACTGTCATTGTTAAGACCGAATTACTGAAGTGCCACCCTTTCTTTATACGAAACAGTCTCGTTCACGAACACTATACACGCAATAGTAGTAATATTCANTCCAAAAAGGACCTTATCATTCGGGAATCGTTCTATATAATTCCCTGCCCAAGAATATATAATATAGAATATAAAAGATATTATGAAATTGAATCTGTTCAAATCAGCGGTTAAAAACTACCTCCTGCACCAGTGCTTCTACACTGTAAAAGAATTTATTGATTTTAATAAAAGTTAAATTCGTCTTGTAACTGATCACGCCATTGGTGTAGTACTTTTTAAACAACTTATAACAATTTCAAAAACTATTTTCTTGCATGATTGTTGTGTCTTGTGATTCATATTAATTTAGTTTTATGTGTACTCAACTTTGGCACGGTTGTGTACATTAATTCTGTAGCCCCATCCTGGCCCGGGTTTTTCTCCGTTTTTCCTTCGGGTAGAGGCGGATTTCTTATACAGGTTCTCTAGGCTTTGTCTAGGGGCGTGTTTATTGTAACAATAAATCGTGAATTTAGTGTTTTTTCAACTCTTATGATTTTTAAACACTATACTCAGAATAATCTATAGTTCGATAATAACTTGTACATGTAAATTTACAAACATATTTGCGTTAAATTACAAACATATTGACATAATATACGTATTATTACTCGCAGCTAACTTTTTATCTTATCTAGGAACTTTTGCTAAAATTTTTGAATCCGCCTCTGCCTTAGGGTCCTTGATCGGAATTGATGGGATGGTCCCTTGCTTGCTTCCGGAGAGTAAATTAGTTTTTTTTTCTCCTCCACGTGGTCATACGCAGTTTGTACTGTTTTTTGACAATAAATTTATTATTATTAACTGATTCAGATTTAGTGAGCGAATCACACGTGTTTCATGAATATTTCAACCCAATCATAACAAACTGTTGAATTCCCATGACCATAATGTTGGATGTTAACGCAATTAACGCTTTCATCAAACGTACATCACGATTTTGTTGCTTTTCATAAAACGAAGATCATTACTATATAAAACACAATTTGAATGTTTATGACGGGTAAATTAATGTTATGACGGTGGGGTCTTCAGCACGTGGAAACAAACGAACAAAATATATGGTTGGAAGTAACATAAACAGAATCGTAAAGCAATTTTGTGCCCAAATATTACCTACATTTTTTTAAAAATTTTGAAGTTAGTATTAAATTAACATATCGCAGAGTCTCGTCCGTTGTCTTTCTTCATTTTTTTTGGTTTTCACGCAGAACTTATGAGATTTATTGTTACACACATTAAGATCTTCGAGCTTCTTTCCATGTTCAAGTTCTCACACGTAGCTTGATTCACAATTGTTCGACAACTGAGAACTTTGCAATCTTTTATTTATGATCCATTTACTGAACATGGCAAACATTTTGAATAATATCTGTGGAGATCCAAGAACAATTATTTACGCAATAAATTCGAAACCTGGCGCGAGTGATAAATTCGAAACCTCAACTCGTCTGACATAAAAAATATGCCAGGAAAAGAGCCTTGACACCAACGCCTACTTCTCTTGTTTTTGTTTACTCGCATATATTTGCGATGATGTTTTAAGCAAGCACATTCGCAGAGGTAGATGGCACTAAACGTTTCTGCGTCATGTTAACCAAAACAGCACACATTCCTATACGCGATTTGTACAACCAATACGGACATCAGGCTTAGCCGAAAACATTTTAATGACATTTTTATTCCTACAACAGTTTGTATAAAAATCAATAAAATTACAATTTTTTTTATTTGTATAAAGAACGGAATTTTGTACACAGAATATAAAGAAATTTTTCTTAACCATTTCTAGGTTGCGACAGGAGGTACCAAACCATATCCAACTGACAGCGGTGGTCTGGCAGTAGTGTCTTCGCTTCCACGATCCCGCTGAGCGGAAGAGTATGGGTTCAAACCCTGCTCGGCAGAACTAGGTGAGGTTTTCAGCTGGGGTTTCCTTCACCTACTCCAGACAAAAGTCCGAACGGTACCATACGTTCCCTGGCAGCCCAACATCTCTCCTTCCCAATTCAACGGTCCCTTACCCCAGTCCAACGGTTAGGTGGAAGAGCAGGCTTCATGACCTGAACCTCGTCAAAAGGCATAAAATAAATAAATATTGATGCTCAAAGGCAAGAAATAAGTTCACAGAATATGTAAGTACGACTTTGAGTACTAAACAAAAACATTTTTTGTTGAAATCTTTAATGGAATTGGAAAGTAATCGTTATTTAAAAATATATAAACGAAATGTCAAGTTGTTTTTACGAAAACTACGTTTTTACGAAAACTACGAAAACCAGAAGGGACGACACTGTTTTCACTGTGTGATTTTCAGGGAACATTTTTGTGTTCTTTTTCAATTCACAACATATATGAAATTAATATGCATATTCCAACGATGAAAGAACACCACATTCACTCCCATTAAACAAACATTCATTCAAGTTAAAATGAGAAATATAATATGCGAACAAAAATCTGTAGAATAAAATTCATATAAACAACTCGTGCCAAGCAAACTTTAAAATTAAAATCCTCATGCGGAGGATATAAAGTCAAATAAAAGGTACGTAATTCCCCGTGATGGGACTAAACTTTAGTTCCTACAGTATTCCATGAGTTTCTGTTTCTGGCGCGTATTCAAGTCGAGATTAAAATTTAATAACTCTGGAAAGTGCAACGACAAAATCCACTTCTGTGGTAAACGAGAATTATGTATGAAACTTAGAAATTTATATTGGTAACTTAACGAGCAATTTGAGATTTTCACGTCATATCATTGAGTCAATTATTGAAGTAATCCTGCCCGTATTACAGCTGCAACGACAAATGCGAATATCAATAGTTAATAACTGTAAATAAGCTCTCTGGCCCCGTAGCACAATATTGAAATACACAAAACAGAGTAAGCAATAAAATATAACGCAAACTAGGAACTGAGGAATACACGCTAGGAAATACAAGAGACAAAAAATGACAGGAGAATTTTACGTTTAATACAACAATATATGGTATTAAATATTCGAACGAATAAAATAAAAATTAATAAAATAATAAGCATTAAACAAATATGTCTATATTATAGATATATTCTACACATGTTAAGGTAAATCAATAAATCACAGAATTCTCCACACGACAAGCTACATACAACTAAGTCCGAATGTTTTCGACAATTTTTTGCAAAAATGATAAAACACAAAACGGGTACGTAGTATATTTGGAAGAGGACGAATAATACGGTTAAATTTATTACGTAGAGCATATATTAAACTAGAGATACACAAATATAAATGAATATATTTTCTTGCTCTTGCCTCCTTTTCGAACTATTTATGATTTTTAAAATAAAATCTCACAAGTGGTACGAATATTCATTCTGAAGGTTCTCCTTAATGTATACTATCAGTAATTTCCGCTGCTCATTACCAATAGGAGTGTTTAAAAAAGATTATTTGTCAAAGCAACAATTTGGACCTACTCCTTTATGCTTCACAGATACTGATATTCTGATAAGAATGATTTTAGAAACTGAAGAAACCAACACAGACTAGTTAGCGCTAATAGTACTCCAACATTTTTTAGGAGCGGGGGTTTTAAATGAATTGGGAACATATCTTCGTAAATCTAAAATCACCGCGACTAGAAAGAAGTTTGTTTCGGTGTGCTCGTTTATTTGGTTTCTCTTCTCTTCTTTCCATGCATATGTGCAGTGTTCAATACAGGGAACTAAGCAACAGTAAAATATGAACAACAAAATACAGGACGTTTTGAAGTATCCAGGGATTAATAAAGAACATAGATCAAAGGGCATCTGATATCTATTCAAGTTCCAGAAAATGAATGGTTTATTAACACTTTATCATATACATTAATACGCAAATATCCCAGATAAATAGCGATCCTCTTCTGGGTAACTGGACACAATCATAGTACTTGAGAACATTAAAATATGTGTCGGCGATTTTCCATAGTTTCACTTTTCACATTTTTCTTTTTGAAATAATGTCATTTAAAAATGACATCAAGAAAAGAAGCTACTTCATTCATTTGTTTGAAAAGGATATAACTAATTGTGTCCTAACAAATGACAACTATGACACGTCACATCATGCTGGTAAATAGTTAAATGAAATAGAATGAAACATACCCACAACTATTTCATGGGAGAATGTAGTTTCCCCATATTATTAAGGTCAATTAAATAGTTATGAAGGTCAAATAAATGTTAATATTATGTTACATATCATAGAATGTTAGTTCCTATAAAATATTGAACATTTTCTTGTATTAATCTGGTGACAGACTGTTGCTGGCGCGGTCACTGCTGCTTCTGGTCCTTGCCATTCAAAATCCCTCAGCCCTTCTGCCTGCCACCGCACTGGGTCTTGTGGTCAGCGTTGGCTGCGACGCACGCAGATATTCCCGGCTGGTAACCGACCAAGGCACTTATTTATACTCATCTTATACGTCTTAGTTTTATTCAAATATATAAACATACTCTACTTGTTTATTTATTACCACATAAATAAATTAAGTTACATTTAATACAGGTAGTATTACATAAATCCAAACCCCCCGAAAATACATACGAAGTTAAAGCAGTTAGCGATCCCTTGAATAACGTGTCAGACCTCACCTTTTAATAGCGAAACCTAAACACGAGATTGGACAATACGTTCACAATGAAAATATTCCGATAGAGATTTAATGCACCACGTATCGGATGCGTTTATGAGCAATTTCCCGCTATAATGGTCGAGAACGATTCATCCACAAACCACGCGGGATTCTTGAGTTTTGAGAACTGTACAGATATAGAAGAAAGGCCTCCACGGAGATATTAGCGGGGTGAACGTCGGTGTTCACGAGCAGCTATTGAAATACACTTTACGATTTCAGGTATAAGGCGGAAGTCGAAGACGAGAAGGTCTGAAACGGAGTTGATGTCGGCGATGTGGGAATGACGACGAACGCACACACAAAACGATCGATCAAATGTTGGATTATATCACCGCCACGGTAACGACGGAACCGAATAGTGCAGTTTTATACGTCACTGGTAATTCCAGTTGTCGGAATCGCACTGTGAACTCCTAGCAGTGCCCTATAGACCTGGTCTGAATTAAGCAGTAAACAGTACGTATGGAAAACTCGGGCAATCAACGATATCTACCGAATATTTATGAGGGGGATAATCAAATTTTGAGTCGTTTTTACATAACTTTACATACTTCTCACGATGAACAAAGAACAAAAAACATTCTTCAACACGAAAGATCTAACTAAAGTAAGAAGAAAAATATAAAAGAAAATCAAGGACACATAAATTAAATTTTAATTTACAACAGAGATAGAGGTAATTTCAATGTTTCTTACTCTATCATTGGTTATAACATGAACAAAATCTTCTCCACGTTTTTTTTCCCAATCACTATTCACCTCAATAAAAACATTTACATAATTCACGGAACAAACACGTACCTGTCTTTTTTTAAGGAACTCCTCGGTTGTACTCATATTATTGGAAACGTCACAAGAATTAATGGTAAGGAGTTATTGTTTCCCCGTCAGGAGACGCTACGTGGTCATATTGTCTCATTTTCTTACTCTTATCACACAGGACTCGCTTTCATTCGGACAGAATAGTACATAAAAGACTTAACGACCATACACATATAATTCGTCCATAAAATGTCGTCAGTCTTTTATTATTTATTTAATTAGATTATATAATGGACGTTAATCGTAGAAGAACAGTAGACAGAAGGCAGAATGAAAATATCAAAATGAAAATTATCGAGACGAACAGATCTAGTTTCTTCCACGGTTAGCTCGTCCCATTTTTTTCTTTTTTATTCTAGCTGCTCGTACTCAGTCATTTATGTAATAAAAGCAGATCGTGCATAACGTTTATTTCCTCATCTCTAGAATGCATTATGCGATAAACCCATCAGTCCGCCATTTCTCCCCGCCAATCGAGACGTCAACGCACTGTTTATGTAAGTCGGCGAGGGTGTCGTGAATATATACAGAAGCAGCCCCTCGTGGGTGATAAAGCAGCCCCTTCTCGGGCGATGTTCTGGACATAATGCATCCGGCATCCCGAGCCACAGAAGGAGGTCCGCATTCCATAATGATCCAAAGACTACGTGCATCCCCAGACACACATCAAACCAGGAATTCAGGCAAGAATTCTCTCCACCCTGAGCCGTGGACAGCGAGAAAGCTGCTCGGTAAAAAACAGATTTACAGACTTTCAAAGTGATATATCGATGGTGAAAATGCGTTTCTTCGAAGTCAGTCAGGAATACCAACGAGGTTGACACATTTCTTTGATAAATTTATTCCCATCAGAAATATTGAATTAAACAAAAAAAAACAGTTTAAACAAATTTTATATTGTAGTCGTCACTTAATGCAAGATGATCATGATAATAATAGGAACAACAATGATAATAATAATAATAATAATAATAATAATAATAACAATAGCAGCAATTATTTCCTATATTGCTGTAAAACTACCTGTTAGATAAGTCTGAAGATTCTAGATCTAACGATTAAACTAGAATGCCACCAATTTCTAGTATAAATTTTCTAATTTATGGACGAAAAATGTGTTGAAGTTGAATTGCAATATAATGTCGTATTTTGTCGGTTTGAGAATAGTGCGTTTGTCTTCTGTTGTGTATGGGTTTTCGTAATTTTCGGTGTAATTGGTTTGGGCATTTGGTGTGTTGTATTTCATGCCTCGCCATTATTCTGTCCAAAGCTCTCATTCGGCGTTGATTCGACAAACCACGAAACAAAACATCGCAAATAGAGGGAATGAAATGGATAGACAAACGAGTCGGTCGGTTCACGATGAACAAAGAGTGAATCGCGAGTGTCCTTGTGGCTCGACTGAATGATCGACCGCCTGTGAATACTCACCCTTTAGTGGCACCGTGCAACTCCCTCCTTCCCACCCTGTGTGCTGAGGCAGTCGCAGGTGCGCGCGATTCCCAAGGGCATTCCTTTATCCCTGGCCCTCACCCTTCACCTCTTCAGCTTCCCTTCGTGCCGCCCCATCTCTCCCAGCAATCCAATTAGTGGAATCAAAATGGAAACGACCCCTGCATCTATTGGTGCCTTCGACGACTCGTCTGACTTCGCCACTTGCCTTTATTTACGATTGAAAAGTATCGACTTTACCGACATTGTCTGAAATATTTTAGCATATATTTTGATTTGATTAATCAAGGATTGCGAAGAGTGAATTTCACACGAGTTTTGTCCTGTACGTGGTGAATAAAAAAGTGAACGAGTTTTAATTTACAAATATTCATGAAGTATTCGAAAATAATTTTATTTTTTGGCATACATATGCAGTCTAGTTCGCAAAAGTAGAAGAATNCCGTCAACCCAACATCTCTCCTTCCCAACTCCCTCTCCTTAGTTCAACGGTTAGTTGGAAGAGCAGGCTTCGTGGCCTAAACCTCGCCAAATGACAAAAAAAAAATATTTTGAGGGTCGTCACAGAAAACTTGGATTTCTAGACATGAAGGGTTAGAGTAAGTTACGGTGATATAGTAATTCTAACTGTTCGAATTCAATGCAACAATGTAAAAATAACAGGTTTTCAAATATGGATTTTTTCGTTGACACGCTCCAAATTTTGTAGAGAATGAAAGTGATCGGTGTATAATTGATGATATACAACAAATAAAATAACTGCTTTAATGTTATACTAAAAAGAAAATTTGACATCGCTAATCTGGAAAAGTAAGACTGATTGCGAAGTAAGTTTCAGAGAACACAAAGATACCTGAATACAATGAAAAACTAGTTTACTATCTACGAAAATCCGTCTTTTTCCCTTATGCTCATATTATCAATTATAACAAGGCTATCATAAGGTCACAAGCAACTAGAATTTGACATAATGCCACTGCCACTGAATACTGCCGCTGGTCTACCAAATCAAGATTAAGCGATAAACTCTTGCATGTCCATTTAAAAAAGTTGTAGTTCTCAACTGAAATGTTAGAAAATAGCAGTAATAATTTCATTCAGTGGGTATTTACATTTTTAAATATTTAAATAATTTAAGACTTACGACATTCTGATGGACAAATACCATATATTTTGCGCTATTAAACACAAAAAAAAATTCTTCATAGCACAAAACGTACGGTATTTGTCCATCAGAGGGTCGTAAGTCTTAAATTATTTATTTATTTTCACTATATAAGGGACGTTAATAGAAGTAGAATTTAATTTTTTACATTAGATTGATATTTTTTAACAAGTAGTTTTAGTTTTAAAAAACTCAAGAGGTTTAAAGCAGACAACAGAGATTCATTGCACCTCGGAGACCTGAACAAGGGGCCACCCATGGTCATCCCCGAAGGACGAGAGGCGTGAAAGGGTCTTTAGGGCCGAGCTCGCCCGCGGTCAGTCCACGTCGGGTGCGTGCCTCCGACCAACTTATCCTCGGAAACCCTGGCAGGACGAGAATGCGCCCCCGGGAGCCCAGATCTGATTAACGAAACACTAGGAAAGCATTTGCGTGGCCCACCCAAACAAGGGCAGCTCTTTGATTTTTATCAGGGCAAATTTAAGTTACTCTCCTCAATTGATAAGTGGTACAAAAAAAATTGTCTTCCGCTTCGAGTTAACTCTGTCATTAGCAAGTGAAGCGAGCAGTGATATCACATTTATAAGACATTGCACGTGAGTTCATGCTAATGATATTATTTTACCACGGCTATCAATTAGTGTAGATAAAAATTGCACCTTCACGTACGAAAACCGAGACGATATTTTAATGTATTCGTGAGAAACACATTTCACTTGAGGTGGAAAGCTATCGAAAGAACTATTGATAGTTTAAACTATCGACCACTGTTTTCGATAGTCACATTTCAATCTTCCCACGTCCCATCAACAACTTTGAACATCTGCACGGGATGGTTTCAAATCAGAAGTATCCATTTCATTAGTGACTGGAAACACAATGGAATCTCTTCTTTGGAACTCGGTGGCAGTAATTTGACAAGTCGAGACCGGAATTATAGACCTCGCAGCGAAAGGAAAGTGAAGAGATGTAGCCAATGGAACAAAATCGCGGTGGTGTCATATTTCTGATGCGGGAGGTGACCAAGCGTAGTTCCGCCCATTTCAGGCGGCATGCAACGGCACTCACACAAAGGTTGCCATAATCCGTGGAAAAGATAACTTCAAGCAGTGTCACACAGGTCAAAGGTTAAGGATCATGCCCTGTCAATCACAGTTGGCATATATTACTGCCGGTTCTGAGAATCCACTGATATAGGCGGGCATCATCCAGACGTAAGCTCTTTAAGACTGCTGACAGGAGTAAAACGCCCACGAATCTACAGCGAGAAGAAGAGTCGGCAATCTCGCGACCTAGTTGTCAGATTTTCCGCGAGAGTTTCTATAAAATAGAATTTTTTTTAATACTATAGTTTATTGTCTACCTTGAGGGCATAAGCAGCTCACTCTAAATTACATATCGACTTTTATTTACACTTCAAAGTTTATTTATTACAATCTCTGAGGTATGATAATTGAAAACTCATGAAGGACTACTACACTCACAGAGAATTGTTTGAAAACGAGAACCTTCACTTGTAAGTTCCGTATGTAGAATGATTCCCAGATGCTTTCATAGCTTCAGCGCGACTTGATCGTTCATAAAAGAAGTTGTAAAATTCCTAAAACATTCTTCATGCATTCGTGGATAATTCATGAGTTCTGAATCCTCTTTCTCACAGCTCAACATTTGTTATGTGCTTTATATTCATACGAAGATTGTAATGCATTCTGAAGAGATCCCAGAAGAAAATCGATATAAGACTCTACGTCGATTGGTGCATCGCAAAGAATAACAAAACTAGCAGAGTTTCGCAGCTTTTCTCGGGTCATCCATACTATAAAAGTGAATTATTTAGAATGTCTGTTGCATGGAAATTGGAACAAGTAATCGACGAAAATTCAGAGCACACTTATGAGCAATGGCAATTAAAATGAAAAGTATGGTTAATATTGAAGACTTACAAGATCAGAAAAACAATTAAAATTGACCGGTAATCAGTAGACAATCATCTTCAATCGCACGACTGTTAACTATGAAGTTTACCAACGAATCCGCCACAGTTGAATAGCGTTACGCGAGGCGAACAATCGACTGAACGTATAACGTACGTGACCAAATCGTAAAGAAGCAAAATTATAGAAATGCTTTGAAGCACAATGTTTTCAAGAACATTACCCAAAAGTGAAATGAAAACCAAAGACTTCAGAGGACTTACCTATGTTTATTATGTTTTCTATGTAAATTTGTGCTTTCCTTCTGATTGGATTTTAAAATTATTCGTGATTACGTACATATTAGAATGCAATACTGAAAACTGTATTTTTGTAGGATTCCTTCATGCTATTTATTTTTGAAATTAACAACACTGAAAATTTAATATCACGAAAGTATATCTAGTTATCTAAATACTCTGCCAACAATATCGACATTCCACATCAAGGATGTTTTCATCAAAAAAAATTTGGCGGAAAAATTGAAAAAAAAATTGATTTTTGGAAGGTAGATTTTTATACCCTGGAAAGGAGACATGTCTCAAGTTTGAAATTCTGTACAAATTATCTATGTATACGTGTGTATATGCACAAAAAGTTTAAGTAGAGAAGGCATCCTTTCCTTTAGAAAATTGCTTCCGAATTTACAAATTTATTCATTTTCAAACATCTAATTCAAGGTGGGAAATAAATTAGACGCAGGTAACTATAGAAATTAAATATAAGTTGACATATATGTAGAATGTTCTAAACACAATGTCAGTAATTTTAAGGCGCTAGAGATATTGAAGCTTCCGTAAACGCTTACAAGGCCAAAAACGGTGCGCGTGGAAGAACGCAATGGGTCACCATTTTTAAACCAGAAAGGTAAATTTTTTTGAATTATGTTTTTCAACTCTCCAATAACTCTAGNTGAAATTTTTCCGAGGGGGTGCGGTGACATACCCTGGATCACTTCATATGGATTGACCTTATCAATGTGCAGCATAAAACCGGAATACCTTTCTCAAAACACCCTAAAATTGTTCTCCTTTCCGGAAGTAACCGGAAGTAAGACTACGGTACATTCGTAATTGTCTAATATAAACAAGATGATTTTATCTATAACATTTTAAAATGTCGTGTTTTACAAAGGACATAATACTTCAATTTTGTAGTAGCAAAATTGCAAAAATCGGAGCTTATTTTTAACATAAAATTACTGAAAATATTTCCCAACATTATTTTGTCGATGCACAGACACTAAGACAGAAATAGCACAAAGAGTTCTCGATATGCTAACCTAAATAATGAGGTGATAAACCACTCCGAGCGAACTATGCAGCTGTCATGTATACGTTATTGTCAAGTATGCATGGAAATTGAAAACAAGTCAGAAATATGATATCCCAACAATATCACACAATTTCATGCGACACAAACAATTACATACTTTGTGGAATAACTGTATTTTGAAAGTATGTATTGAAACCAGATAGTTTGACCGCCATCATTGACACATCATGGCGAATCAATTTTCCTACTATACAACAAAAGTGTCCCCTTTCCTCTTTAGTACAACAACGTGATATTGTTGCATTAATCTAAATGTGGCTAATAAAAAACTTTTTTTCTCACAATACGGAATGGGTAAACTAAAAACTATTTCAGATGAGGTTCGAGTCCACTAATTCAAATTTATAGCATGAAACGTCCCATTTAACACATTCATTTTTTACTGCGTCTATAACAAACTTTCAAGCGAAATACCGGTAATGCGGATGTAATGCATACTAGTTGTATTTTATGTACAGAAAGTTTAAGCAAAATCATTGGAGCTGTTTTTGAGAAACATTCGAAAGAGTACTTTGACCTTCATGTAAAGCGCCTTATGTTTTAAAGTTTTAAAAAAATATTAGGACACGTGCATCGACAACAAGTAAATTATACAGTAAATAAGAAATGCGAATTAAATTGGTTCATCCATTTACTCAGAATCGCTGCGCAACGGACGGACGTTATGCCAAAAACAACTTTTTCAGAATCAGGGATCGCCAAAACGGATATTTCCGTCGAAATCTCGCTTCCGAATCTTTTCAGGATTACAATACTTTCTATATACTACATATATGAGAAAGTAAAAATCATTACGCGTCACATACAAGTTGTCACATCATGGATACTCCTATAAAACTTTTATGTAATCAAAATATTTTAAACTATTTTTAGCTCTCCTTTTGTGATTAAAGAGCAAATCAAAAATAAAAAACATTTTTGAAAAAGGAAATGATATTCAATACGACAATTTGAATACGCGATTCTTAAAATGGGGTTCGCGAGACGTGTTTAGGAGTTCGCACCTTTATGTATCCAGAAATATGTTGTGTTTTTTACTTCGTTATAGATTAATGTTCGAAAGAAAGGTATTGGAAAAAGGTTGATGTGTTGATTTCCATTTGTTTAGGGACTACTCGTAGACCATAATTTTCTGGTTATTTCTCGAGCTAAATTTATTGTTCAAAAGATAGTGATGCAAAAAGAGGAAGATAGATGACATTACAGTTCAGTCTCAACATTTCACAGTGTAAGTTTGAAGAGAGATAAAACAGAGATACATAATTACGCCCAGCCTCATTCGATGCCAGGGTAATAACCAACACATAAGTCTCCTCTCCTTGTAAGCGGGATATTTCCAAGACAGTAAGTATCTTCTCGCAATACAAATTGCCAAAGAGAAAATTGCGACTTCTGCACACATGACGTTCTTCAACCATCGTATGACTTTGTAGATGGCGAAGAGAAGCAATGAAATAAAATTACGTTCATTTGATTTCTTCAACGAGCAAATACATATGGGAAAATAAATCATATCCAGGAATATGAAAACAATATTATCTAAAGGATGATAAATTTTAATTTTTCTCTTATGAAAGAACCGACAAACACCCGCTAAATTTTTGTCAGATCGCGAAAAAGTATTGATAAAAATAAAACGCAAAAAAGGGCTAGTTTTTTATAAGTACAAATTATGTTAAAATGCATTAGTCAAAAGAAAATGCATGTACAGTAGAGTTCCTCTTAGCCGACCTCGGATTAACTGGTCCTCGGATTAACCGTTCTGTCCCGCGGAATACATACATTATAAACTTTGAAAACTTAATGTCTAATTTTTTCGTGTTCAATTACGTATGTATACACATAAAGTACAATAAAATGAGTTGCAATGACGTCTCATTTGTTTGTTCATTCTTGTTAACCTGACGAAATTGTAGGCTCTTTCTGAATGAAAATCGATTTTTCACGGTAACCTCGGATTAATCGGCCACACGGTTAACCGGCGAGATACTCAGTCCCTACGAGACCAGTCAAGAGAGTTTCTACTGTTTGTAACTGAGGAGTATATGCCTCGCAAAATATCAAAATACTACACTAAATTAAATAGTTATATTCTGACACGAAATTTGACTTTTTCTCCTTCCTGAGTTGAAGAATTAATTTAAACACAACACAAATCATATAAAAATGCAGCCCATCTGCACAATATAATCTGACCACCTTCATCATAGTGTACTTCCTTTTAAGAATATTTCAGACAAATTTTCTCAATTAAAGTTTTAGTCATTTCGACTGAGAAACAAGTAGACATGATCATCACAATTATGATTGAAAATTTGGAGACATTAATACATCGAATCAAAAATAAGTTCCAGACCGGAAGGGAAAATAAATCTGCAGTCTGCTTTATGAGAGTATTTTCAGCGGTGTCCTACAAAATTTACGAAATTACGAGAAAACATAATCTGATAAGCTAATCTTGATACCAAAAATGAAAAAAGGTAAAAAACTTAATGCAGACAATTCAAAATAATAGAGGTAAAAAACTTCAAAAATATCTTTTTTGCTTAAAATTACAAACATATTGACATTCTATTAGTATTATAACTCGCAGCCAACTTTTTATCTTATCTAGGAACTTTTGTTGAAATTTTTGAATCCGCCTCTGCCTTAGGGCCCTTGATCGGAATTGATGGGATGGTCCCTTGCTTGCTTCCGGAGAGTAAATTAGTTTTTTTGTTCCTCCACGTGGTCATACGCAGTTTGTACTGTTTTTTGACAATAAATTTATTATTATTATCATAAAATCTCAAAAATATCATAAAAAGAAATGCATACACGAGAGAAAAATCGATGAATTGAATAACTCATCTGTTAAAGCAAAACCGTCTTTCCGAGCTAATATTAATTGAACTAATTTGAAGAAAAAAAACATTCTTTTAAAATAATTCACAGAATGATAATTAGGTACATAAAATTTACAAAACAACATCTAAAAAATATTTTTAGAATAGGTATTGCAAACTATTTCGCCGACAAGAGCTTTTCAACCACAACTTGGAAGAAATATTGGAGGTCGGACATGGGTACCTGCCTTCCTATATACGGGTCACCCGAAAACTCCTCAAGATTATAAATTGATTAAGAATGTGACTGGCACAATTACTTATCATTCATTTCAACTCTATGGTATATGTTGTATTACAAAACTGGAAACGTTCGAAAATACAAAAGAAAGTCTTATTTTTAACCTCGGAACAAAATGTCAACAAAAATGAATCAACGAAACTGAACGCAGCATTACACATAATGTTGTCACTCCGAGTGGCGGCAACTTCAAAGAACGATACATTCCGACAACGAAGTGGAAGGCAATAGCCTATTTGGCAAATTTCCATCTCGAAGCTGTGAAATGCGAAGATTGTGACATAAAAAGAGAAGTCTGGGATTAAATGGGTGCGCGCGCTGTCTGTGAAGAATTTATACGCCCACGGTGCCAAGTCCCATTCTATTTATGCAGTAGGACCACATAACCGTCTAGACGAAAGGTGGACAACTTAAATTCACACGTTGACGTTGTTGCTCTTCTATTCTAACTAACGACAGGTGTGATTTGTGAGGATATTGATACCCTTTTCTGGAACATCAAGGTTCAGAATTTGGAATCCAGGGTATTCACCTCCCATGTCATAAACATATCAGTTTTGTTTTTGCGGATCCCTCGCTAGGAATGTTGGATCAAGAAATTATTTTATAGAAACAAAAAAGAAAGACTTCCTTGATAAAATTCTCAATTCTACTCGAAATAAAAGCAAGTCAATGAGGTAAGAAGAACAAGAAACATTACCTTAAAATTCTTGAATGTAATATATCTTCATAAATTGGCTTAAAATATAGAGTCAGTCAGTTTTACATTTAAAAAGAAAGTGTTGGAATATCAGTAAATGTGGAGAGAAGAAAAAAAAGAAAATCGAAACAGGTTGAATAACTCAATAAACAAATTATTACACGCCATCAGAATTATCAAGCATAAAAATGTTTAACGAAAATACTAAGTAAATAATTTTCTTTTCTAATTTATTTCACTTATCTTCACAGAAATTACCTATATTGGCCCAGTTGATTATTCAATCAGAATATTCAGAATACTCATGAAGGAGTTAGAACATCATTAGATCTGTAATGTGGAACGAAATTTTATTTAGCTCACATCAAACAGTACTGATTCGGGTAACATATTAAATATCTTTCAGACACATCACTTGCATTTAATGCACACAAGTTTTCAAACGACAGATCCCGCTCTTTCTATTCAAAACATCCACGCTTGTTTACAGAAGCAGAACACGAGCCAGCAGGTATTCTGACGTAGATACATTTCAAGTTAAGTCCGCGCTTTATTTCAAGACGGTTCTTCTGCGGAACTCTAAATGTAAGTACGCCATGAATACTGAAGCAATAAAATTGAGAAGAAAAAAAAGAGAACTGAATCAGGTATTTGAAACCCGGGGCTTACCTCATGTAAGGTTAAATCCAGGAAGACTTGACACAGGGCGTTACATCATGAAAACCACGAACAAAGGTCACAATCTGTTCACACGAGTACACTTTTACAGAAGAATATAATAATGCATAAACCTAATTCATGAAACACTTTGCGGCAACTCTTCAAGCCTCTTATACACTCAAGAGTCGTCAGAATATGGCGACTTGGTTTTACAGGATAGCCACAATCCCACAACAAAATAAACTTATAATACAATGCACTTAATATTTCAAACACTCATTCAGAATCGCTTATTTCATAGATTCAATGAATTCCCATACATGATTTGAATGAAAACCGACTTGCACGTGGCTACCGATCACACCAACTCTCGCGGCGTCGCGCGGGACGCAACTGCTGGCTGTTTATTGTCATAGCGTACCACTCTCCTCGCAAGCGGTTACCGATAGAAGCTATTACAACCAGGTAGTACTCATGCGTGCCGCGAGGGGCCATCGGACCGAGACGCGGCATCGCTGCCTGGCAACGCTGCTTCCACCGTCGACGCACCTGCATCCTAGTGGCGAATAAATGATCTACATAGCTAGCAGTGCTCTCTGGTGTCGACGCTTAAGCGGGAGTTTCGAAACATTAGAAACGACATGAGTGAGTTATTGGCCAAATTTATCAAGAAAGGATTTTGAAAACGACAACTGTATACTACAAATACTTTATAACGAACTTTGGAGAAAATTATTGGAACTGAATAACTTTTTATTTTAATTTTTAATCTTGTCAATAGTAAGTAGATATGTTTTCCATGGAACTTACTACTTATTCCTGAGAACGGTAAAATATGTTTTTAACGATTAAATGTTTATTTATCTAGCCTTAAGTTCTTGTTATTTCTTGCTTTTTCAAAAAGAGTATACTAAATTAATTTAAAACTTCCATAACATTAATTATAAATTCATTGGAGTGAGCCCATCTGTATTTATTACGCCGTCTGTGGAAAGTAATGTTTTCTTGAAGCAGGCTGATAGTTAAACATTTACTTCACTTGTTAAACAAACACGTTACATTATTTTCCGCTTGATTTCTTCTTATGTTCTCTATTATTGTGAGCACAACATCGGGTGTGTCTGAGATGTTCGACCTAATGGAGAAAATAAGAATTGATAACATTCATGCTCTATTTTCATTAAAACTGCCAACAACAATTTAATTATTAAACACACAAATTTAAAGTTTCCTATGGTAGACTAACTTAAATATTATAGTAACGTTTTTATAGTGACATTAAACTTGACCCGAACAGTTTCAGACTGTTTCAAATAAGTCAATTTAATGTGCATTGCTATAAACAATTATTTATTTGAGTATGATCCCATTCTCATCCCATCTTGAAATTTGATGTGTGTTATAAAAACAATACATTTTTTCACAAGAATTAAAATTTTCGGTTTTATGACATTAAAGATATTGTTTTAATATAATTTAGTTGCACATCAAATTAAAGCTCATAAAATTTTAAAGACAATACTACGAATTTCAACTCTCTACGTCAAACAGTTTTAAAGATAGAGACATTTAAAGATTTCAGAACTCGTCGTAAATGGCTTTGATATCCATATTTTACAGGAAATTCAGAGCTCCATATCTCAGAATCTGTTTGCGACGCATAAAATTCTTTATTAACCGACTTATTGGTAATTCAATGATCTACGATATTGACAATAGATCAGTGGCGGATCTAGACCGTAATCAAGGGGGGCTAACCGGTGAGTTTTTCTTTTTTAATTATGATTTTACAATAAAATTTTTATAAATATTACTTTAAATAAAATGCATCTATTAAATAATTAACAATTAATAATCTGGTATTATTAATAACAATGACAATTATTTATTAAAGTTACTAATCTGGGATTATTNTATAGCCCCCTTAATCCCCACTGCGATATTATTTCCATGAATCAAATGAAAACAAATTATTCCGGAAAAACTAAATTTACATGTGATTTTTTTTTCAAAATGACGTCGAAATTATAAGACGACAAGACCGAAAACTCAGATTTCAATAGAGGGACCATATATATGATATATCAAAAGATCAGAATTACCCGATCTCTCTCAAGACACATCTCGATTTTCTAAGTTTCATTTCATTTGTACTTACAGACAATCTAACTCTGAAAATTGAACTTGTTAACGCGAAATTGGTTCTTCGGAATAATGAAATTACGACTTTCCATTTAAATTTCTCATTATCTCGTAATTTACCAAGCGACGACAGAAAAGTTTCGTTGGTACTTTGTTTCAAGTGTAATTAGACAAATGCAAATCAGAGTAACAAAAATAATGAATAGTTCATTATGACTTTTCTTAATGCTACCCGTAATGGTCTTCAGTTAATTATTATAATGTCTTCTAAATAAAGGGATAGTCCCATGCTTGCTTGGGGAGAGTAAATTAGTTTATTGTCGTCCTCGTGGTCATACGCATTTTCTAACTGCTTTTTTACAATACATTTATTATTATTAATGTAATTATACTCGACTTTCTCACGATTGGTATACAGAAATACATTAGGTGAGACGGGGCAGTTTTTCAACATTTTGTGTTATATTTTTGTACTTTTGTAGTTATATCTTTTGTATTACTTCATTTAAAGTTGTAATTTGTCTAGCTTTAAGATATAGAAGTAATTAATTGCATCTACCTCTGGGCACATTCGTGCAGTACTACAGTGGAATGATGTACCCGGTTTGTGTTAATTTGCATCCGTTCAAATAACGTATTGTATTCCACAGTTAGCTGGTATTGCTTTCTCAAAAACTGAATTGAAATAAAAGATTAAATTACGATATTTTGAAATTTTATTGTCGAGTTTGATTGGTTCACAGTTGACCACATAGCCCTGTTGTAATTGTCAGTATATATTTCTTTTTATTTATAACTCGTAAAACCAAGCTGTACCAACTTACCTCTTTCATGTTTTTCAACATATCTTTCTGTTCTTGAAGTAAGTTGCAGACGAAAAACAAATATAAAAATGCAAAACCTGAATCAGAGAAATGGCCAAGAATATCTTTCCAGTATCAAAATGAAATAGAAGCCGATTCATTACTAAGCAGAACATAAAAAATACGGATTTGTTTTACAACTGGGAACTTGAAAATAAAACAATGAAATTATCAGAAATACTGATTTCAGGCAGTTTAAACTAAAATATGATGACAATTAGGTGTGTTCTATTTTATTTTCTAATCTCACATAAAATTAATGGAAAACTAATCAAGAATCTCTTGTTGGGTAAGTAAAAACAAGTTCGAAAATAGCAAAAAATAAATATAGTTGTTACAAGCAATCATTTTTTTCTTCATCCATATGATTCAATATACACCTAAATCATCTTTAAAACAGCCGGAACTCTCACCTTTTTATTATTACAATTAGAGGAATACTCCCGAAGTTGCTTTCAATACTAGAAACTCTCATACATTGTGCTACCCTTCAGCAACGAACTCCAACATATCGCAGCAGGTCTTGTCCCGGAAAACAGAATAGTACTTGCAACAAGCTGATCTCAAAATTTTGCTCACAGTGACAAAACAGTTTTCCTTCTGAGTAGCCAAATCATGACATACCAACTGAAAATTGAAGTAGACCACGCAAAGTATTTCCAAATCAGTGCCAGGTAGCGTTGCCGTTTCAACTTGGAATCTAGATTGGAGTATGACAGAGGAAGATAAAGGAAGTGGAAAGGGAAGAAAGGAAAAAAGTAGAGTCATTTTCCAAAAATCATACTTCACTAGCATACTGCAGCCATTGGGCAATTTTTTTGAAAAGTCGAGTCTAAACTGGTCGCTTATTAACCAGCACTACTCCACGAAATAGTCACTAAAATACATTTTTAACTCACGCTATTCTGTAAAAAGTATTAAATTTATTATAAATTAGTTATAAGTCTTCAAGATTGCTCTGAAGCGTGATATCCATAAAATTCACATTCATAACAAAGCACATATAATCACAATTTATAAATGACTTTTATCCAGTTTGGATGTTGTACGCACAGTGTCCTTTGAGGAATACAATGACACATATATAGACATTTTCCTAGATACTGACCTCCTCTCGGTGCAAATGTTGGTTATCTTCATTTCATTTTATACTATTTTACATAAAAAGGCGGTGACATTCTCAGTGGCCATTTTGAATATCGGCCATTTTGAATGTCGGCCATTTTGAATAAAAAATTTAGACTTACGACATTTTGATGATCGAATACCATTTAATTTGAGTCTTTTTTAACACAACGTTTCGTCTCAAACCCAGAGTCGAAGCGTTGTAATCTAAAAAAAAACACAAAATAAATGGTATTCGCCAATGAGAAGGTAGTAAGCCTAAATAATTTTTATTTATATTTATTGTACACAGGACAATAGTAGAGTGAGTTCATCTAGAATGTTTATATCTAGAAGAAGAGGACGCGACGGCGTAGACAAATAAATGCCAACACATGGAAAGCTACGTAGAGCATGAACATGGCCCAGAGATCCGTTCCCAAATGCTCGGTGCTAAAACTGTACTGTTCCAACACTTGCGTACCCTCCGACAGGCACGGCAAATCCGGACTCGACGCACTGCAGGCTGCAACAAAATCATTCACAATAATCAATGCTATTTTTCTGTCGTTATGCTCCGGCGCGTTTATCAGCAAATTCTTATGGAATTCATCAAAGGTAAAATTAATTATAAAATCATTCCATTTTNGGCTCCGGCGCGTTTATCAGCAAATTCTTATGGAATTCATCAAAGGTAAAATTAATTATAAAATCATTCCATTTTTCTCCTTTGCTCCGGTATCTATGAAATTCTTGAGGCACTGGAAAAAATATTGAATGTTGCGATTGAACATTGAAGAGAAGAACGCGTGGTTGTGGCTACTGAGAATGTCATGATCATAAAGATTATCTCGAGAGCTGGACTCCACAGAAAGGAATCAAAATTTCGTTAGAAGAAGACTGGTTAATTGAGAAAAATATCGTTTTACTGCAAAATATGCAAAGGTGAAAAAAATGTAAATCACCTCATCGATATCAAACTGTAAATTTGCAAAATTGCTGCGATGAGAAAAATGAGCTCATATTAGTTTCCTTCATGAGGTTGCCATTAATGTAGTAAATACAACAAAGAAAAAATATACGAAAGAAACTATAGCCTACCTCTCTTATAGGGAAGCAGCGTGAGTACTCGTTTAAGTTTCCTTGGGGAAAAAGCAGTGACAACAACACTAATTCCTCATGAATAAAGCATTTGTGATGCTGAATTTTGAATATTAAATACGATTATCTCCATAATGTACATCTATACATAATCCCAATATTTTACTCGTACATTTCCCGGTAATTTGATATGTCTTAAATGACATGATTGAATACTCATTTTTACTGTTAGAATAAATATTCATTTCAATGTTCCATCTAGATGAGTAATTAAAAATACATTAATATACTTTAGTTTAGTCCGTACGTTTGGGGGGGAAGATAGGACGAAATTACACTCTGATACATTTTTAGCGTTTTCTGACAGATTAATTTTAGCAGTGTATGGAAAAATGATAGATGAATATTAATCATTAAGTCTGGGGAAATATCCAGAAAAAATGTTGATCGGTCTTTGAGGTGTTTCGCAAGATTCACCAAGATGTACTTTGCGAACTGCTAAATAACTCAAACACCTGTTGAGTTGCATAATTTGATGATGAAAGTTGAAGTAAGATGAATTATATTTGTTAAGTAGTAAAGTAAAATAAATAACTTAAACACAATAAGGGCAAATACAGCAAATTTAAAGTTAATTTAGTAAAAAGTTTTCTCCCTCCCACCATAAAAAAAATTTAAAAAACTCTGACTACAGATCTACGGATAGGCAGCATGTACAGCTGTTTCGGATCTTCAGACCTCCTAGAACAGTGATGGGCAAACTTTTTAAAGAGGGGGCCAAAGGCAAGGAAAAAACTTTAGGTAGGCCAATGTAATTTATTAAAAAATAAAAATGATACATTTTACAAAATTCTTGTATTTTTTGTGATATGAAGTCCTATTATTGACTGAAAGATTATGAAGGAGAATGTGATGAATGAAACTGTGACTGCATTTTAAAAAGTTTCTCATAATTTGGAACGAACTGGGATGCACTTATTCTTAGAAGAGAAGTTAAATGCTCATCTGTCAGTCTGTTTCTATATCTAGGATAAGTCAATAAATGTGTATGTCGTTACTGATCTAAAACAAAAGAGAAGAAAAAAAGAGGAAAATATTTATATTTCTTATAGCCTAAAACCTTTTTTTTCGTCAAATTAGGAATAAAACCGCGCGGGCTGGATAGAACGTTTCAGGGGACCGNCGCGGACCGTAGTTTGCTATCACTGTCCTAGAACATAAGAAGCAGAACACTGGAATGAATACTCACATATGTTGGCGATGCCATCCCATTGTAGTATGCTGAGGGCTTCGTTTGCGTACATGAGCCATGATAGATGACGCGTCCATGCGAGCATCACAGGCAATGAGCTAAAAGATAAGTAAATTAAATACATCTGTTTTATACATACTAATTAATACACGTGAATTATTTGGAATGTCTGTAATATGGAGATCGGAAAAGGAAATCGATAAAATTATTTAAAATTTCTAAGGGTTATTGCAACTAAATGTATTGTTAAAAGTATATGTATTGTTAAAAGTATGGTTAATATTGATGAAATACAAGAGCTGAAAAACAACTGACTGTTAAAATTGACTGATAGTCTTCACTCGCATGACTGTTGACCAAGGAGACTATACACAGGTGATGGCACTCACGGAGTGGGGTTATGTACGAAAAGCGTCGTTGGTTCACGCAGCAACATCACACGCTGGTTAATGTAACTACTTCAAATAAACTATAATATGTCATATTCTGTTTATATCTTGTTCATTTGTCCTGTTGTTATGTTTATTGTAATCATTTGTAATTACTTTATCACCTTACGACGGTGTAAATCCACGTCGAAACGCACTGAGCTATTCAAAGAAAGTATAAATATTATTCGAAGTCCATGAAAGGTCGTAAGTTTTTAATTAATTATTTAATTATTAATTATAATTTAATTAATTAATTAATGAACACAAACGTGTGTTAATTAAAAAATTTATTAATAAAAATTAGTAGCTTCATATTTAAATTTGTTCAAATAGTCTTTTATAATATTATTGTTAAGTTATTTAATTTTCATGTTGTCTTGTGATATAATAAATTTCAAAGACTGACACGAGTGTGTTGTGTCAAAAATTGTACCAATAATTGTTTTACTCACAAATGTATTTACTTTCATTTGTATTTTCAATTTAATAAGTTAAAAACCATTCATTGCTTCTAATTCATTTAATATTATGTTATTATAGCTTAGTTACAATAGTCAGCGTGAGATAGTGCTGAAGATTCATGTTACCGCGTGAACTGACGACGCTTTTCGTACACACAGAAAAACCTGTCCCACTCCATGAGTGCCATCTCCTGTGTATAGTCTCCTTGCTGTTGACTCTGAAGCTTAGTAATGTGTCCGCTAGAGGTCATATGCGTTACGCGAGGCGGACGTGGAACATTTAATCCACGTGAGTGTTGGATCTATTCTGAATTCGATCTCGCAACTCCTCCACATCTTTCCACTGACCCAAAGTAGTTAGTTAAATAAATTTATTTATATATTTATATATTTATTTATATATTTATATATATATATATATATATATATATATATATATATATATATATATATATATATATATATATNATGAGTACGTCGCACATTAGCTTACCTAAGTTTGATGAAAAGACCTGAGGTGATCATCAATACATAATCGAATGGTACCAAGTAGGCCATCGCCAACGACACAGACTCGAAAGCATTACCGAAGAAACAACCTGCAAAATGAAATAGAAAACGAACATTCATTTCAAGATCATAAAATGTATAAGTAGAAAAACCAGTTACACTTTAAGATTCCAAAATCAACAGCAGTTGTAAAATGTTTTTTGTTACAGAATTTGTAAAGTTGGAAATATTTTATATTAAAGGAAAAACATCATAAATATTTGTTATTTGTTGTATATGCAGGCAAAACATTCTTGATGTGTAGTAGTGATCAGTGGCGGATCTAGACCGTAATCACGGGGGGGGGGGGGTAAATTTTATAAATCTTATTATAAACACTATTATAAAGATTGTTATAACATTATTTTAAATATTATTATTATTAGAGCGATTTTGTATTTTAATATAATACATCATTTCATCTAAGAGATGATTAACAATTGATTAAATAGTGACCAAATTTATTAATTGTTTAAAATGGCAAATACATATTATAGAATAAAGATACATTTTATAAATTTCATTATTATCTGTTGAAAGTTCAGTGGGAGGCGGGGAACCCTTGCCGCCATAGTCTCCCCATAGATCCGTCACTGGCAGTACGTAGGTAAACGATTCGAAATACTGTTTCATACAAAGTATCACGCGCTGAATATTCGGTCTGCTATGACGCGGTTGTCCAATTATTACCTCAAGGACCGTAATCATTTTCATACAGTTGTAAGGAGAAAGGCCTCACTTTTCTATTTTTGAAAGAATATAGATAAAAATAGTGTCACTACCAATTCATCATAAAAGCAGAATTTCAAAAAAACTTTTCCTAGTAATTCCTTCGTTTCGGATCGCCGCTTTAATTATAGAATAGTACTAAAATGTTTCAAAATATGTAATTTTTATTTTGCTCGTTATATTTAAATTTTAGAATTAGGGATACAAAATTAATCAACTATTTTTTGCAACATTTATATCAGAGAAAGTACCGTATTTAAAATTTTGTGTCGTCGTTGAGTAAAACCAAGGTCTGATTAAATAAATATGAATAAACATTATTGTCAAAAAAGCAGTTACAAACTGCGTATGACCACGTGGAGGATAATAAACAAATTTAATTTTTACTTTCCAATTATAGAAAATGTAAAATTACAAACATATTGACATTATATATGTATTATAACTCGCAGCTAACTTTTTATCCTATCTAGGAACTTTTGCTGAAATTTTTGAATCCGTCTCTGCCTTAGGGTCCTTGATCGGAATTGATGGGATGGTCCCTTGCTTGCTTCCGGAGAGTAAATTAGTTTATTGTCCTCCACGTGGTCATACGCAGTCTGTACTGTTTTTTGACAATAAATTTATTATTAATAAGGTATTATGTATAATGTATAAGATTTCCAATTATACAGAATGTATAATGCGGTCGAAAAAAAAATCGAAATTTCTTCGGATCTTCGCGAATTGTCTTTGCGAAAGAGAGTCTAATTTAAAATTTTGGTGCTGATGTCCAAAGTCGAAAGTGTGTGTGTGTATGTTTGTTAAGAATTTTGTTCCGCCGATAATTCACGAACAAATTAATGCATCGAAACCAAACTTGAGATTTGACTTTGAATACATTGGGAATAGAGGCCTCTTTCTGGGCAACTAATACCGATGTCATTTACACACCGCCCTCCACTTATGGTTTCTAAAAATTCAAAATTTTGAAAATATGAAACTAAGCATTTTGATGGTTCAGTTAATTCTGCGTAAAAATTGCTAAACAGCATTTTCGTACGTCGCACGTTTCCGAGATATTGATAAATTGTGTTGCGCAAATATGAGACACATTTTATATCATCCTATAAGGTATTTGCGAAGATTTAAGGTGGAAGATAATTCATACAATCGCTACTTGAATGAACAGATATGATGGTAAAGGTGTTCTATATAAATTTGAGAGAATAATAATATTTTAACCAGTTGACCCTTCAATAATGCCCTCGTGTTTTATAATTATAACATATTATGATTTCTATTGTTTTTTAGTTTTTATTAATTTTTATACCAACGAAGATCTTTATGAGTAATAATTGGAAAGTGCAGTGGGGCATTCCAGATTTTTTTCAAAGAAATCGATAGTAAGATTGTTCCGGATAAATCGGAGATCTGGACATCGGAGGGATACCAAAAATAACATTCCAGAACAGATTCCAAAAATAGCTAAGGAAAGTAAAGGCTTCAGCAAAGGTTAAAAAATAACTGCCACACAGGTAGTTGGCCTATCCGAATCGTCTCTTGGGGCCACTTCTAAAAATCCACCGATCTCGACTGAGGTCGAACCCGATCACTGGGACTTGGGAAGTCAGAGAGGCAACTACGATAAGGAAAGTATTCTTAACAATGGACAGGTCTATTCCATGAGAGGAAGTTTCTGCATCTTTTTCGAAGACTACACTGATTGGTGGAATGGAAGGAGAGGAACAGGAAGGCCAGGGTGTCGCGAGAACCACAGGCGCCAGGGTCGATCCTTAGGAAAGTGTCCACCCCGTCCTCTTCCCAATCATATCAACAATTGCAACACTTCCAATAACAATTGCAACACTACAATATTCTAATTCGGAAGAAACTTTTTTCTCAACAAACCAGAGATACCTAATGACGTATTTTGCCAGGATTAAGGTAATATGTGTAGAAGTAAAAAGCAAAAAGATACCATTATCGAATGATCGTTTCAAAAAAATGTATTTATTTCGGGAGTAACATTATATAAAATATTTTCCATGTAACACCCCAGTCTTTAAGGGGCTAATCTACATATTATACGAAGAGACAAAATACCTCGAATACATATCAGTCAGGATACTACAGACTGGAATCAACCGAATAGAAGAAAAACATGTTCTGGTATTGGATTCCATAAGGCCTGTTTCATTAGCCAAATTTAAACAAATTCGTTTTCGTGGCACCCGTTTGGATTTGGTTCCCGGGGCGACCGACCCCAGTTGCTCCCCGCTTCCCCTTTCGCGACGGAAAGAGAAAATGTTGAAGAAAGTGATACATGGAAATCAAGCGATGAACACGCCTCGACTCCCTGCAGAAGAGCTAAGAATTTCTTGGTTATTGTCACACTCGTTTTCAAATCGTATTCCATTTCGGCGAGACGTATTGCGTAAAACATACTACGAACCGATTAGACAAAGTAGTTGCAGATCTTTGTGTAAGAATGATACGAGAACATGGAGTTACCGCATGCGGTGGCGACGTTCATGGTGAGTATAGCGACAAGCAGCGTCATGGAGAAGGAGTACAGCGTGGGTCGAAGCCCCACCAACCAATACGCCACCACGGCGAACAGCACCGGTTCCATCACCAACCCTGGCAACTGGAACGAAAATGTAAAATAAATATTTTTAAAAAATATAAATAAATTTTAGTGTCAAAACAGCACTGCGCTTCACCACATATGGGCCAAGAAACTAATTCACTCTCTGGGAGCAAGCAAGGAACAATCCCATCAAATCCGATCAGAGGGTACACAGGGAGAGATGAATTTACCATTTATACAACCCAAAGCAAAACCATGACACCTGCCTAAGAAGGACAAATATAGTTAGCTTCTTTATATAATATTAAATGACTATTATGAAATTTCACATTTTGTAGGTTATTAAAGAAGTTATTCGACAAATACATAGTCATCAATTTATTATTCCCAAAATAAATCAGATCTATTAAAGACATTCAAAATTCATAATAACAATAGTATTAAAGACACTGCCACCCCTGGGTTCGAGGATAGTGGGTTTTTACATCCAAGTGAATTGGCCTTTCATATAGAAGAAGAACTGGAGAAAAACCTGGGCCAGGATGGGTTCATGCATTTCAAATGTAAGAACTCATAAGCCACACAGAACAACCAAAATAAGGCACGACGTGTGAAAGAATGATGATTTGCAGGAAAAAGAGAGAATCTCGAGAAAATCTTCCATTCACATCGTTTTGTCCGTCACTAACAATTACATAGATCAATCGGATATTCCCGTCCTTATAGGTGGTAAGTGCGTCTCGATGCAATTCTACACGAACCACTTGTCAGGAAAAGGCTATATAGTTTTCCAAACTCAAGGTGTTTATTGGAAAAATTCAAACGATAACATAAAGTATTGCTCTTAAATTTATCATATGATGTTGAATGATAATGGTAGCCAGGAACGGAGATCAATCCCGGGATTCCAGGAAATCGCGCTGGTGTTACCACTGCGCTATCCCGTTTGTTCTCCCACTTCGTCTACCACTATTATTGAACATGCCCAGTGGTAGCGCACCAGCGATTAAAGTTGGTATTCCCGGGTTCGATCACCAGTCGCGTCTTCCATTTTCATTCAACATAACATGATTCATCCGTTACCTGGCGGTGAGATTAAGCACAATTTAAGAGAATTATATGTATACTGCCTATAAGCGAAATAGCAAAGTTTCAGGGAAGTTTTCCGCGCCGGGTGTAATACTGACGCATTATCCAATGTCCATTTAACATGGAAAGATGCAGTCTTTGCTGTTTATGANCTGACGCATTATCCAATGTCCATTTAACATGGAAAGATGCAGTCTTTGCTGTTTATGACGGGAGTGAGAAAAGTCGTTGAATCAGCAGCACCGTCCGGTTACACAGTGGTATATGTTGCCTCTAAGAGAGGCCAGATTAAATTAGGATATTTCGTAAAAATATTATTATTATACAGCACGAAAATTCTTATTTTCTCTTCATAATTTGAGTGTTTTTTAAATCATGAATTGAGGTTTTTATTCTTAAATTTCTGTGGTTCTTAATGCATTGCGCTCAGGAGTACGATATGGTACTCGAAGGTGACAATCGCGTTCAGGTGCAGTGTGCGGGCTTCATCCGGAACTAGAAGCTGTACCAATTTCAAATTCCTCTCCACAATATAACGTCGATTCCATTTCTCGTTAGTCACAAACTCTTTGCGNACTTCAGCCAAACGAGCGTTTGGCTGAATTAATATAAGCTCTTTACATTATTGGTCATTAATGAAATTATAACGATATTAAACTTGAGTCTCACCATGGATACTTGTTTGGCGATGTAGTACAGAGATGAAGGATAGAGTCCCGCGTGTAGTTCCCGGGCCAGAAGGGGTCGCTCGGCGGGCCACAGGGCCAGCACTGCGTACATGGGCGAGAAAGTATTTTCGGTGACGATGATGAAGAGCGCGCCTTGCACTGCCTGGACGCCTGTTTGGGTGAGCGTGGCGGTGCCCACGTAACAGAGTCCGGCTGCGAACGCGATTGCCTGCGAAGAAACGAGAACCACCGCATTTATTGAAATTACTTTCCACCATCTTGTATGTAATGGAATACAAATATATTAAAAATTTAATACACGACCTTTATTGGTAAATTATTACATATTATTTAAATCGCACTAAGTTTGGTGTATGTATTTGAAACGTCTTCAGGTGTGAGGAGAGGAAGACTCTACAAGAATTAATTTTTAACAACAAATAAATTCTAAGAATTTAATTTCACTTTTCTTAAAACTAAACAAAACTCGATAAAACACGGTATACGAATACTGTGAACAGCAAGTTACATTATAGTACTATATTAGAAACTAAAAAAAAAGATACAGATAATCATCCCCATATTCATCCCATACGAAAACAATGGTTTGTGAATGACGACGCCACATTTTTGGAGATACGCGCGCTTGAGCCTCAGTGATTCGCATATTGGTCTTGCAGAAAATGCCAAACGCCCCATGCAACACCAAGACTGTAGTAACAAGAGCGAGACACGAGAACAAGACCATACTGCAAGACTGCGAGAGAGAAGACTCTTGCAAAAATTACATGCATTATCTTTAGTATCGTTTTAACGACAATTACTTCTCATATGAAACTTGTTTGCAACATACTGTATATTTAATTACAATTAATAAAAGAACGATAAAAATATCATTCCATTTTATAACAATGTAAATACATTCTTTGGAGTAATACTATATTTGTTAGTATAATTAAACAATAAATGTTGTCTACTCTGTTAATATTTTAATAAGCAAAAAGCTCTTTTTCGCTCGCCTAGCGAGCATCATCAGTGCCGAAAAGAAAAATTATAGGGCAAAATCAAAATTTTAAAATACATTGAAATAAGTGAAAAGATTAAATAATGGATTCTGTGACGGTGGTATAAGATATAAGGAAAAGCACAGATCAGCAAACTAAACTAACCTTTGAAACACACATTCCCAAAGTTTCCCCCATTCTTTATAATCTTTTCACTTATTTTAATGTATTTTAAAATTTTGATTTTGCACTATTATATTTGTTTTAGCACTGATGATGCTCGCTGAGCGAGCGAAAAGAGATTTTTGATTATTAAAATATTGACAGAGTAGACAATATCATTTATTGTTTAATTATATTTTGAACATCATCTGTCAACACTACACCTACAATCATTCTATTTGCTAGTGACAATATAAGTAAACGTTCCTTATTTTTTGTTGATATTAGATTTTTTTGTGCAATAAATTTATACATATATCTAAAATTAATGTACCCTTTTTCACCAAAAGATAAATGTTGATATAAAAACAAATTTCAAAAGGATTTTAATAATTATTATTATATAATCTCATAACATGTATCTAATACACTAGTACGCGAAGCTGTAGTATTGCACAAACAAAAAATACGAACTAACCCCAATCATACAAGTTTGATACCAAGACTCGACGCACAAGACCAAGACTCCAAGACGAAGATAAAGATTGCTAGAGTAAGACAAAGATTGTCAACAAGAAAAAGACCAAGACTATCACAGTACAATAAAATGAAATGAAATGAAAAAAGTACAATAGAACGTACAATCTAATATCATCAAGAGCTAATATTTTTTAATATTTTTTCCCGAACTACAATAATAAGTAATTTTTATTTTTTCTTCATTTCTTTCTCAAAATAGAGATGATTAAAAACGAGTTTTAGATTTAAAATTTTAAAAAGTAAGAAAGAAATAATGCCACTCTAATCTCGATAGCAGGCCCCAGATACTGCATAGAATGTGATGGAAAGTGCATTAGATGAAATTGCAGGTGCTTACCACTTTCTGTAACACTTTAAGCGTCTGCAGAGAGGGATCTCGCAGGATCTGCAGTGCACAGCGTCTGAGTAGAAGCATCAACACCACAGGCCACGGCGGCGGCTGGCTGTAATGTTGAAAAGTACGTCAGAAATGTATACTACGATACACCATTTCGTGGTGTCCGAAGACACTTAATAAATATGATTCTAGCGTAGCTGTCTTTATCTGACATATTACCAGAAGTAAACCATTGGATGCTTAATATCAGTTATATAAAGGAATCACTGGTAGTTATAACATCCAAAAAAAATTTTCTCACGAACATACCAGTCAAATTGAGATTATGTTTTCCTTTTAAATGACCAGGTTAGTTTTAATTTCTTGAGAAGGGCTATCCATTTGAAGAACCGAAACGTCAAAAATATTAATAAACTTGACCGGTATGTTCATGAGAAAATTAGCATCAGTTACATTTAAAGGAAAAGTATTTGCATATCCTCCATATTATAAAAACTTTGTATGACATTAGTTAATATTTATTTTAATATAAGTGAATTCAGCAGAGTGTCTGTAACGTTGGAATAAACGGAAATATTTTATAAATGCATTCAAAATTACAAATGACTTTTCAGAGGGGTTTTTGCACATGCAGTAAATTTTTGCAAATGTGAAAAATATTGCAACGTCAACAGTCAGGTGAAAATTGCGACGGACCGGGACTCGAACCCGGGAGCTCTGGCCGCTCCACTGCACCACCCGCCTCGACTCCCAAGTCCGTACGCAACCTCCTCCTGGCCTGATCCGGTGAACCTGGGTCGCATCCTCCTTCAGGGCATAAGTGACCACAGGCGGTTCCAATGCTGGTAGCTCTTTAAGCCCGGTTTTCGATTACCTACGCGTCGGATGTAATTTTTAACTCACCACATCCGAGTTCCTACTCGTGAAGGAGTGTTTGCAACGTCATCAGCCAGGTGTTGAGGTACTGGAAATTACGTGCCAACACGAAATATTAAAATATTTCACAAGCTTTATGGTAATATAACTGCATAATTGGAATTGCTCCTCTGCTCTCCTTCTGAGTTTGAGAAGGATGTTTGGCGATCCACAATACATTATTATTGCGGCTTCAGAGCTCGCCAATAGGTCATCAGAGCCCCCACAAATCTATATTGTAACATTAATTTTACAAGGAGATTGCTGGTGGTTAAATATACTGCACGGCCCCACGTTGCAGCGACAATTGTACAATAAATTTTGGAGGGGTCTTTAAAATGATTATTAGTACTTACCTAACCCACTTGGCCGGCTTACGCTGAACTGCTTGATTTTCCCCAAAACACAATAAACAAAGGAAGAGTCGGGGTTCGGCCCATATTTATTTTCGTGAAATGCACACAAATCCTTCATAAAGGAAACGCAACAATTTGTAAAGTTTGGTTTAATTATTTATTTACATGATAATACACTCCACAATTACTCAAAAGGAAACACTACCCATCAAAATAATGCCCCGACACACTCACATGGGCTCTAATGACGTTGTTGACGAGCCCTTAAAGCCCCCCCCCCACACACAAAAAAACTCATTACAAAGTATCCCCCAAAATGCAGTCATAATAATAAACAATAATACATAATATATCAGCTCCCTTTGATCACTTCAGACAAACAATTTATGGTACTGGAAATTACGTGTCATCCAGTTGGTTTGTGAAATGTTCAAGTCAGTATCCTCACATAAATCAAGACATTTTTAAACACAAAACCCATTTGCTTTGACTCTTTATCATTGACACCATTATTAATAAGCATTACTTAGCGCCACAAGAGTCTTTGGTGTCGTCACGCGCACTTTGTCATTATTCACTGGCATTCGATAATGCCAACAGCGTAACGTACGCAGCAATTCATGTAATTACTTTATTGACTGCAAGCTTGACCTTCCGCTACAAAACGTCGTGGCCCACGCTCGTTCATTGATGCGTAGATGCCTTCCGCTACCATGATTCATTCACCACGACCTTCAAATGACCGCTGCTCGTACGCTCTCTGCTACAGCAACTAGGCAGACCTCCGCGTGGAATGCGAGATGCAATTATCGTCATCAGCTAACATAACATGACGAGGACAATTCGGCTTAATGGCTGTAATACTGTTCATTGCAATCGACCGCTCGATAAAATGTTCATCACTCGCCTAATAAAAAATGTCAACGTCACTCGCGCCAAACTAATAAAAGTTCGCGCAGAAATTGAAATGAACTGGAATTTATGTAGTTCGTTTCCCGCCGACTGACCAAAACTAATAAATGATCAACTGATGTAACTCATTAGAAAACAAGCTCAAATGGAATGATCACCAGGAATTTGTACAGTGTCATCCAGCTGCACTCTGAATGAAGTAATTAGTCAGATATAATGAATACAAAGACAAGCCAAATAATGCTAAGTCTCAAAGACACTCAGAACGGACATTGTCTGATCTATGTCATGTGATGTAATCTGAACTACTAATCTCTCTTATATAATGATGATATCGGGAGCGTCGCTGTTCCTGGTTTAAATAATAACGTCCCTACTTCGTGACCCAAAATTTAAGAAAACGACTCTGTCACTTATGACACACGTGAGTTTCTTTGACCAATAGCTTATCACTTTTCTCTTCACGTGACTCGCCCCTGATTGACTTCCTTCGCCGTGACGTGTCAATTTTCACCAATAGCGATGTTTGTTAAAACTGACGCTACGTCTCTCCAAATCCTAGTATGTTTCCATCCTTGTACAACCCTCTTCTTTCCCTAAAGCCATATTTAATTTTGACAATGAGACCTCATCCCCCGGCGATCCGACAATACTTTATTTTTAACGTGTCTGTCAAATTTAACTCGCACGTCTTCCCACTTCGAATTCCAAAACGTATTTTGCGCGGTCGCTCCCCACTTCACAGCTCTGCCCAAAATCACTCGCCTTTATTGTTTACTCACTTGTCACGCACCCCGGCGGCTAGAAACCCCCACCCCTTCTTCTTTCTTTACCCAAGCGTCTCTGCCCGGTGTCACTCGTCTTGTATTGTAGGAACATGGGTTACTCACGACAATGAACAGCCTTCGTTCTACTGAGTCTTTTCTAACAATCAAAAACCCATGTCGTTTCACAGCTCTACTAATGGAAATTTCCCTTTTGTCAAAAGGACCTAAGATCAGCCCTTGGTTCCTTTTCTTTCACGAAAGCACTCCTTCGTCCTTATCTTTTTAACTTGTCATCAGCTACCAATTCCTTAATTTTGAATACTCTTTACCGTCTTCTATCCTCTCTTTGTTTTGATACTGTCCATATCCTAAGTGCTTCAGCCCTTCAACCCATATCGCTCAGCGGCTCGCTAATTGGACCCAGGATCCCCCCAGCAGATCTCCTTTCTTTTCATGACCTAGGCTCCGCACTCTACTCCTACGATTCTTCACATATTCCCTTTATCTGTCATCAAGACTAAACCTTTCTCCCAGATTTCTAAATCGCAACATCCCATCTGCCCCTTCCATTTGACGTGTCTAGTCAATTATTTTTCACAGTTACTTTTTTTTTTCTTCCGCTCCAGCCCCCGCAAAAATAACTACGCATCATGTCAGGACACCGGCTAGATATTTTACGACTCATTCAAGCGGAGCACGAGCATGCGCCCCGTCTCCTCACTCCACTTTCCCTTTGTCCCAAAAGCAGCCTCTTTTCTCAGGCTTGCCTGCGACCCCTGGCTGCTTTCCACCCATCTGACACTGTTGTCAGGCGGGCTGCATCCTCGCGTTTACCCCAGGCGCCCCCGCCAGGTCCGCGCTGGTGCACGCAGGAACTTCCAATTTCCCGGTTCCATGCGCCATCCTTCACTAACCCAGGGCTAGCCGGCTGCTATATGGCTCGCACATTCTTAAGGACGGTACTCTCAATTTCTCTCGACTCTGGCCCCACACCTTTCTCCAGACTCTGTTGCTTTTGTCTGTATCTCTGTTCCTGAAGGAAAGGAAGGAGGTTTTTTGTCTCCTTAGGTATTGAGAAGGGCAAAATTACGAGCTTCTTCTCAATACCTAATCTTTCCTTTAATAATTTTTCTACAGATTCATAATAAAATGTAATAAATTAATTATTTATTACAATGTATAATGATGAAAGGAAAGGACAGATAACTGGATTCATAAATTAAATGAAAATACATGCTAAAAAATAAATATTTTAATGTTAAAAAAGGGAAGGAAGAATGGAAGGAAAGAAGAAATTCCTGGAACTTATTTGGTACAGCAATAAGTCTCTTGAAAAACATTATATTACAAACGGATTTAAAATTTACTGTTTATAATCATGAATGTCATTAAAGAATCGAAATGTGAGACGATTTGGAGATAGTGCTGCACCACACTTAAATAGTGTGCTACCCCAAACATCCGCACGTGTTGCATTTGCCATAGACTGGCTTTGAGGGGAAATGAGTAGGGGTGCATTCGGGATTCGAAAGGTAGCCCCCTACCTTCTGCGACAAGAACGAGTAATGGTCCACAAATTTCCTACACACCAAGACGTCCATAAAACTCGTATATACCGAGTGTCGATAAACTTTCAAAATTTCTCATGTGTGAGGTTGGATCAAAGAGGTGGATTTATTTCGAAGGTTATAAGAAAATTATTTTCATAATTCATCGCGTAATGTAAAAAGTGTAATGCTATTGTGAGAGTAAAAATCTCTTCAATATTTATAAAAGTATAATAGGGGAAATAGAAAATAACTTACTGGCATCCTTCCAGAGCATTCTGTAACATAAGAAAAAGAAAATTAGTTTGTTGTTAAATAAATCCATCTATTTGTATACAAATATGTCTTTCGACTTTAAATGTATTAATACGTAATATGTGCTCTACACGTTCGTAAGAACTTCTTTTATTAATTTCAAGTGCATCATGTATTACGATAGTTTCGTATTTAACTTTTGTACGTGTAAGTTCCTTATAACTTATACAAATTCATTGAAACTTATAGAAGTTCATTGTGAGTTATACAAGTCCTTAGAACATTGTGTAAGTTCATTCCAAGTTGTAGATGTTCCATGAACATTGTGCAGATTCTTAGAAACTTATAGGCGTTCTCTGGAACTACATCAGAACGCACCCTTTATAAACGTTCTGTGCTTTACCCTATATAAGGGGAAGCTCACAGCGACTCAAGCAAGTGTCCCACATCAAGCGACACAGTGAGCAGTCACGCTGCTACCCAGCAGCGCACTTAGTCAGTCTACTCATCAACACACTGTGTGCCTACACGCTACAGCAACTACCAGTGTCAAAGTGATGCAACTTCATTATGAACGAGCAACTTCGCCGTCGCAACTCTCAAGAAACCAAGCAATGACAGTGTGGCTTCAGTCAACGCCGATATATTGAAATCTTCAAAGTCTCACATTTATCTCTAAAGTTTCAGTATACTCTCGGCAACCTGCAGCTTCCAGCCACTACTTGTCAACGCATCTCACTGCCAGCCGACGAAGTCAACTACTCGTCGCAACCTTCACGTAAGACAATGGATGTATGTAACCATGGCGGACCACAAGGAAGAAACGCGCGCAACTGCTGATAACTCGTAGAGTAATGATGTCATCTTTATCAAACCTTGCCATCACAAAGATGTTAAGTATTACTACCCATCCATGTATATGAGTGATATAAAAATCGAGCTAGTTCTCAACGTTATTATTATTACAAATCCTGCATTTAATGTACATGGTTATTAGCCATTTATTCTCGATTATCAATTCGCAGGTACTATTACGCATATTAGAGTTTGATTCGGGGGGCAAAGTTAAAAAACTTGAGCTCAGTGGGTTTTTTTTTCGCATAGGCTGGTATAGGCCATGCTTCACTTTTTGCTTGAAATTACCGTAATAGTCATTCTGTTTTAAAATGTATTTTGGAGAATTGTGAGGGATTTCATATTGATGACAATACACAAGGTAATTCAGTTTATGTAATATTTAAGTAAACCAATATATATATTTATTGTTCAGAATAAATAAATGTGTTTTGTTTCAAGAACTTGCCATGAGATTAAAAAGATCCTTTCTTCGTTATCTTCCTTGCTTAGTTAAACGTCTAAGCCCCCACTTCTCCTATGTTAGATGGAATATTTGTCAGTAGCTTGTTGTATTGACTCTTCGTCGGTAACATTATATATATATATATATATATATATATATATATATATATATATATATATATATATATATATATATATATATATATATATATATA
>NNCF01127802.1:534907-559098 GCA_002313205.1 Laupala kohalensis
GATTAATTCTTGATTATTAATCAATAGTATTAAAATTATAAAAGATCATAAATGTTTCTTGAATAAGCGGAAAAGTTCCGCGACCGTTGCGACGAAGTTGTAGTGGAGTGGGGAAGGTTTTTAGCCATAGGAGACGCGAAGGGATTCCTTGTTCCCAGAAAAGAATCATAAAATTTGGGGAAAGGAAAGCGTGGTGTACTACGCACTTAATTTGGCCAAAAGCAGTTGGGTCTTAGAAAATGGCGAGTATATTGTAAACAAAGTCGTTGGGAGTGAAACGGAAATTTTTAGCCGATATTTTTAAAAGTAGGTTAACATCAGTGGCGCGGCAGAGTACAAGCTCAAACATGCAGCGGCAAGAAAAGACACAGAGCGTGGGAGAACAGAGAGATAGAGATTTTATGAGTTAAAGGGACTACAAAAGAAGGCGAGGGTGTGCGTGGCCTCACCCTTAGCGGGCGAAACTATCAAAGGGATAGCGACCAGCGGCCCTAGGACGGGTGGCGAGCGTTCCCGAACTGCAGAAGAAACAAACGCTTAAAGAGACGGATGTGACATTTGAAATTTGGAAAGTTGTATAAATTCTGTAGTCTTTTGTTGTTAAAAACCGTCTTGTTAGGGTCACTCAGAAAAGGGATGGAAAGGAGAGCGTCGTTGGAGTGTTGAAATTTTTAAAGAAACAGCTTGTTGATTCGCCGGAGACATGCGTCATCAAGTTGAAAAATAACCAGTAGCGAAGACTCCACGAGGAGTTAGATATTAATATTATTAGATAAAATAGTCACGTGGGTTATCAAAAACAGAGCACGTGAGCAAACGTCAGAGGAGCGTAGTAGGGGATGAGTCCATTTATTCTGGTGCAGAAACGCTCCGAGATCACTTGGAGAGAAGCACTTCATTACTGTTTCAGATTCGAACGTCACTTAGACTTTGAGACCAGCAATCATTAGGTTACTACTTTTCATTCGAGCATTCTGACGCTTTTCGAGTGTTACGCGCAGCAGAACATTTGTGTTACTGCTCCATCTCACTAATGAGTACTGCATAAGAAGATGTCGGACTTTGAAAAATTCAGACCATTACGTCTTAATGTTTTCTAACTTCAAGTTGTTATTCAGTAACAACTTGAGACTTATTTAAATTTTGTGAAGTTGATGAAGCTTTTACAATTTCTAAATTCTCCGAGAATGAGGCGGATACGCGAAGTGCTATTTCGTTCGCTAATGAGTGATGGCGTTCGGCGTTTAAATCGCGTCTCGGCAAGTCACTAGGAACAATCAAGCTAAAGAACTTTCGGGACCAAAGTGAAGCACGGCAATTCCGAGAAACAGCGGAAACTTATGAATGGGGCAGCGACCGCAGAACGACAGGGCTTCAGCCGATTAGTGAGCGACCAGCTGAGAACCGCACGGGGTCACCGTTCGAGCCACATTCTGTCAGTGGTATTCAAACCTTCGCCTACACCATAGACTGATTTCCCCGTGTTAGAAAGTTAACTGTTATGTTGGCTGCGACCAATGTTAGTAATTAAGCAGCAGTGAGAAAATTCAGTGCTTCGACCGACACGAGTGAAGGCCCATGCTCAGAACTTTTGTTTGTGGAGATTGTTTACACGAAAAGGGCGTAAAATAGATGAGTGATGTTAATGATTTTGTTCTAAATTTTAATTAATGTTTTGTAATCATTTGGTAAAGCTTAATTCCAGAAGTGTGTCTTTTTCGAAAATTCCAGAGTGTATCTGTGTTGTAATGTTTTGGGGAATAACGTGTGATTTTGGAGGCAGTAAAGCATGTTAATTATAGTATTAATTAAAATGTACATGTGTAAATAAAATAATTACGTCAAGTTATTATATGCGTTTTCCTTGTGATAAGGAACCCCAGGGTGTACATTTTACTTAGGTAAATAATCCGAACCCACTTAGTGATTTAATTGGCACGAGCTAGCAGAGGCATATACTTTGTTTAATAGGTAAATGTTGACCACTACACTACCCTATTTTTACCACCGTTTTGTTACCATTGGCACCGCAACGTGGGTTTTAGCATACTTGGGCACCCCTACTTTCCGTTTTGTTACAATACACAAGTTAGCAAAGTGTGAATAATTAAAATAATGTTCGCTNAAGTAATCTTTTTCAGGCGAGAAATTGAATATGACCATGACTGGAAGTGGTCAGAAGGTGGGAAGATGTTATGAGAATTTCACTCATTAATAAAAGATGAATATCCTCCCATCTATTGCTTGTATTGTATCTTATTATTCTCATAAGTTCAGTTTTATACGTGCTCAACCTTAGCACGATTGTTTACATTAATTCTGTTACCCCATTCTGAATCCGGGTTTTTCTGCGGTTTACATTCGTGTAGAGGCTGATTTGTTACACAGACTCGTTAGGCTCTTGCCTAGGGGCGACATCTATTGAAATAATAAATCGTGAAAATAGTGTTATTTAATAGTTACGTATTATAAAAAATACCTTCCGAACAACATATAGCTTGATAATAATGCGTGCTTCTGAAATAAAGTTTTTGTTTTATTAAATTTGTTGGTATTATTTTAATTTTATAACACGTACCGAAATATTTTGATTGTTAGGAGTATGCTGAAACGTTAAATTCACCTCTGCATTAGAGCCCTTGATCTGAATTGATGGGATAGTCCCTCGCTTGCTTCCGGAGAGTAAAATTATTTTATAGTCCTCCACATGGTAATATGCAATTTGTACTGCTAGTTTACAATAAATTTATATTATTATTATTATTATTATTATTATTATTATTTCACCTTAGAAATACATTATTCTCCGCGTGAAAATAATTTATCAATTTTTCCCAGTTAAATACTTTCAAATGAAATCAGTATAAACACTAAAATCCATTTTAAACATCAACATATTCTATGTTTCGCCTCGAAAGCAGACAAACATTGAAGGAACATTCTCTGTATTTACACGCATAATTTGTGAAACGAAAAGGCGGAATATTTTTGAGAGAGGAAACAACTATCACACACCCTTTACAAGAATCATTTCGCACAGTTTTGGTCCCAATCTTCACTCAGAACACAGAAACACCTCGGTACACTTAGTTGAATTCATTTTGATTGAGATATGCTCCCTAATCTCTCATCAAAAAATGTCTACTGATATTTACAGAAACTCGGATAGGCGAAATTTTGGTGTAGTAATAACATACCCATTGGTAAACTTATAGGTCTTCATTTCAAAAATTTTGTAAGTCCTTAAGTCGAGGGTGACATCATTACCTAACTTTTTATAAAAACTCAAATAGGTATATTGAGAGAGCAAATTTGGATATGAGATCCAAATTAAGAGGAAGAAAAGGAATTTTTCATGTCTTTGGATGGGCCTTTCTGAACTTTGTATAGTTGTTCCGATCCTTAGTAATCTAACTAAGGTTAAGATGTCATATCCAAGGATTTGAAGGAATCATTTCCTTCAAATGAATTTGAATCCCACGTTAGTAACATCTATGGTGTAGATTTCTTAGTGTAGGGATAGCAAAAATAGTATATAATTGGAGTATTACCATAAAAAAGTAATAACCTTTACTGAAAATAGTCATATAAAATAGAAAGCAAAGTTCGAGTAAAAAACAAATTAACTGTAAAAAGCAGTAAAATTCAGAAATACTGTAACAAAATATTTTTAATGGGTTTTTAGGGTTCGCCAACGTCTAGGTCATCAGAGCCCTTAACAAAATTTTTCGTCCATCAAATGCTCGTAAGCCATAAATTATTTATTTATCAATTTGATTATATCATACACGTTAAGAGTAGAACAGTATCACAAATTACAAATTAACTAGTTACCAAATTAATGTTTGTGGGCAAAATAAAAAACATATTCCTTTTATTATTACTTGCAGCATTACTAGTTTTAAATAAGAGTTACTAATTAAAAATAATAATTGTACTCCTTATAACGATAATGTTCTCATAATAAAACGCAGTGTTCCTCAATCTCATGGAAAATAAAATTCTACTTTAAATGCCATAATATTGATTAATTATCATCTGTATAATAGTAGACAAAATGATATATTTTTAATGGTAACGTTTTGAAGGGGCCATCTCAAAGTAAAAACCAGGTTAACGGTGGAAGAAACATCGAATGAAGATTACCTTGGTGGAGCTCTTATTGTTTCCGAGTGATGCTTCGGCGTCTCCCAGGCGTTGATGCAGGAGCACCGTCATTTCCACGCTCCGCGCCGCGTCGCTCACCGCGAACTGTTCACACAAGCGACGGATGGCCACTCGCGAACTCTCTTCGGAGCCCGGCGTCAGCGCCAGAGTGCGCATGAAGAACTCGGCAGGGTTGAACGCGGGCGGACAGCGATAGCCGTGTCTAGGCGCACATCATTAAATAAATAATTAAAAACTTACTTTTTGGACGTATAATATTAACATATTTTTTGTGAAGATCTCACTACGTTTCGACTTGGATTTAAGTCGTCGTCAGGTGATCATGTAATAACAAATTTCAACAACAACATAACAAAAGAACAAATGAACTTGATATAAATAGTAATATAAACACAAAATATGTTCACAAAAATGCACAAATTACACAAACGTGTTATAATATTGTATCGTTAATGCTCGATAGCTTTTCTGTGTCTGTGCGTAAACTCAAACACCCGTGTGTTTTTTATAAATATCGTTTCTGATACACAACGTTTGTAGTAATTAACTTCTTTGTCCAAAATTAATGTATTTTCCCAATCCATCAAATGATCATTATTAATGCAATGTGAGGTAACTACACTTTGTTCAACTGATTTTAAATTTCATTTGTGCTCCTGATTCTAGTTTTTAACTCTCTTTCTGTTGGACCTACTCAGCTAGCATTACAATCTTACTACGTTGTTAGTATACATGTGATCTTCCTTATATTTCCCTCTTGTTATCAAATTATTTCTTTTATTTTGAAATGTTGAAATCAATTTCATATTCTCAAACTGTAGTAAAGTATGGCGTGAAGGAGTTATGAACGTGTTATAAGGAAACACTGCATAAATTACATATTTGAAACGTTGTAAATCAGAAATACGCACATACATTTCAGTACGTGAAAGGGACACCACAGAAGAACGGAATAGCTTCATCCACGGTTAGCCCCCTTCCTTGATTCCGGTCTCGATCCGCCCCTGCTAGCTGCTACGACTCCGAGTCCCACTCCCAGCCTTCTATTGTGCGTCACAGAATTTACGGACTACCCCTAATGAACATGTCTTGTCAAAGTCAAACTATCCCTGAACAGGCCCCGAAGGTGCCCAAGGGGTTCGCGGAGGGTAGATATCCGCAATTACTTGACCTCGTCACTAGAAGGAGGAGATGTGGTCAGTATCTCGCTCCGACAGGTTTGACCCCAGTACTCATTTTACAGGCTGAGTAGCTCTGGCAACCAATCTGGATGTTGAGGTGTGATGAAAAATGCCCACCTCACCGGGGATCGAACACACCGCCATCTCAAAGCTCTACCCACTGAGCTACGCTGACTCCGAACTGGTCTTGTTTCACCTGCAATTGCATATAGTACTCACCCCGCAAAGAAATCGACAGCCGCAGTGTGGTTCCCGATGAAGACGATGCGTCCGTCGGCGACGAGCACCAATTGACTGAAGAGAGAGAAGAGCTCCGAAGAAGGTTGGTGGATGGTGGCGACGACGCAGCGCCCTTGGGCCGCCGCTCTTCTCATCAGAGTCACCAACTTGTACGCACTGTAGGCATCTAGTCCTGTCGTGGGTTCGTCGCAGAACAGAAGCGGAGGGTCAGTCAGAAGCTGCAGAAGACAAAATCTTGGAAATAGGAGAAAAACCTGGTTGGCAGGCGTTTTGTTACACGAGCTAATGAAAGGTGATTTAGATAAATGGGAAATTTCGAAATTTGTATTGGTAGCCCTGGGAGATTCTTAGAAATGAGAGACACATAGAAACCAACCCATGCAATTTAATAATAATAATAATAATAATAATGTCCCCTTCGTGGGCAAGTCATCCCGGGTTCGATTCACGGGTGGGACAAGAATAAATTTGTAGCTTTTCATTTCCATGTTTAAATAGCTGAAAATGTATATGAAAAGTTTACCCTCTGCGGTTAACAACCGCCCTCCACGACTAACCACCGCAGTTGTAATACTCCGATACAATCAGAAGGAACATCGCCTAGATGGGATAAAATCTCAAGTACACGATGTTTCTAGTGAGTTAACTCACACAATGACTGAACCTTACTAGCACATGTTCCTAGCTGGCCGAAACGAGACACATACAACAACAACAACAACAACAATAATAATCATAATAATCATAATAATAAGTTAAGGTGTGGTCCCTCCATGGCTCAGGCGGTAGTTTTTCTAGCTCATTATCCCGGGTTCAATTCACGGTGGGGCCAGAAAAAATTGTAGCTTTTCACGTTAATGTCCCAGTTTATATATAGCTGTGACTACTGGAAAGAGAACCCTCCTTCCTCTATCCACCTCCTGCAAGTATCAATAGCTCTAGCTATTACTAACCACTTCTACTAACACCTCCACGTGGGCCAAGTTGTTTGTAAACCCAGCTATCCGGCCCAACTCCTACCTCCTATCGCTCCATGTAGATAAGCTTCAATAGCACGCCACATTTCCCATTTACAAATACCAAAATAAAAATTAAAAAAACATTGAGGCATATGACTTCTCTTAACCACATAAATATACACATTATTCATTAAAATACAAACGATGGAAAATCCCTAACACATACAAAAAATTAATAAAATAAAATAAGTATTGAGACAGAGAAAAAAGTTCGAAATTTTAAAAAATAGAGAAAAAATATAAAACAAGAAAAGATATCATTATGGAACATAATAGGCTACGTGAGGGTATTGAACATTGTCAATTGAAGCAGAAGAATTTAAAACGTAGAACAAATCGTTAATTCAAACTCACTCATGAATCTTTGTATTAGGAATTTTCGAGTATTGCCAAGGATATAATGTATTTTGTGATATATTTTTTGCCAAACATGCAGCGTGTTTAGTCTCCGAGTTTTACTCCACACTTTCATCTATGCCATTTAGTTATCATGGATAAGAGAAGAGTGCTGCGATCCGTGCTTTTGCCATCAAAGCTTTTTACAAAAACCATGACATTATGTAGCTTGCAACGTACAGAAAATCACCGTCAATTTAACAAGATCGTGTCTAATCAACACATGAAATTAACACATTGATACATAATTTTGAAGAAACAGGGTTCAGCAATGAGAAAGAAACCTCCAGAGTGAGTGCGAACCGTTCATACACCAGACAATATCAAAAGTGTTTGAGTTACTGTCTAAAGAACGCCACATCGTTCAATTCGTCGTCAAGCAGTCTTTTCACTTGCATAGAACAAGTGTTTGAAGAGTATTAGTACAGGACTTGCTTTGCCATCCATACAAGTCACAGATCGTCCAGATAAACTCAACAATCACCTAACGTAACAACAATTCTGTGAACAATGCCTCAAATGATAAACGAGGACATTGCTAACAACCTGTGGATGTCGGTTTTTAATCTGTGACGTATTTTATCGAAAATAGTAACTAGGAAAACAAACCAGATTTCGCAGTACGACAAAAATTTCGCAGAAGGAGATCATGGAGGGGATGGCATCTGGGAAACGGAATGTACTTTTAGAGGTTGATGAGAAATTTCGTAACACATGCTTTATGATCTTAGAGTCATCTGTCCACAAAAATACACCTGACTTAGAGACAAGTTATAAAATAAACAAGACATTTAATTCTCTTAGATACTAAAGGTGTGGAGTAACGGTGGGTAAAGTTAATCTGAAATTTAACTTTCATAACAGTTACTCCGTTACTCAAAAATTTAACTTCGTTAATCGTTAAAGCGTTAGTCTCTAGATGAACCTTTAACCGAAGTTAAGTTAACCGGTAAACGTTAATTGAATATTAAATCAGTCAAATTGAATATTTGTTTCAAAAAGTTAATTGAATATTAAATCATTATTTAATATTAAATCAGTCAAAGAGTCAAGTATTCTAGAGTTAGTCAAACACACAAAAAATTTATAGCAATGTAGGTGTAGTTGTGTATAGGTAGGATAAGCTGGCTAGAGAATGTAAATAGAAACAAGACGTTTATAACTTATAATGAACAATCTGTCAACATCAGACAAATTCCTAAAAAAAAGACATTTTTTGTCTTCTTTATTTTGCTTGTAAGATAATATTTCCTCTTGAAAGATCATTTTGTATAAGATGCATGTTCCTTTTCATGAGTAATAACATTAAGATTTTCATAGGACAGATAAACATAAAAAAAATCACTTGAAAACGTGAAGCAGTACTAAAATGTTTTCTTGTGCGTAATATGTAGTGAAGTTTCGTGATAAAAACAACAAAAACAATGAGCACGAATCAAGAAATCAACTAAAATCAAATAAATTTTTGTTTTTCTGTTCGCGTTGGTTCACTCAGTAGATTTTCAATTCAAGATGTGACCAAGAGTCCAAGAATGGGAGCAGAAGAGGGGAGAGGACAGAAGCCGCTAAATGACTCAACCTTTCTACTTTTTGAATAGTATTCGTGAATTGAAATCCCTGATTCTATGTGTGAATGTTATTACATGGTCATGGCGTGTATCACCAACGATACTGTGGTATTGATTCGCACTGAATATGGCCATTCATAGAGGCAAAAGCATATCGAGCTATTACCGACATTTCATCGGAAAGGATGAGCACCCCGGATGGCCTCGAGCATTAACAGATCGTCCGTTCCGACGATGCGAAATAACACGAATTTCTGACAAGGTGTACCGAGCCACCCACCGTTGGAAAAATACTTTTAAAAAATTAATGGATTTGTTATCGAGAGATATATGAAACGGAAGTTAATGATTTGAGAATTTAACTTAAAAGTTAAAAAGTTAAACAATATACGTTACCTTCGTTAATTAACGGTTAAAGGATTAACACTTTTCTGCTCAGCTATGGTGTGGAATATTTCCGTCTGATGAAACGTCATTTCGTCTATGTCGATTTTGGCGCACACTCACGAAGTTATCGCGATGATTAATTACGTCAGCTATAATTTATTTGACTTGTAGATAGAGAATATTAATGTCCAAATTCACGTCTTAATATAATTTTTAGTGTTTTTTTAGGAAACTGCTTTCAGTTTGAAGCCCACACCCAGGACTGCCTACTGTGGGAAGAGCCCTGGGTCTCTGGCTACATACTCGACCGAACTTTTTCATCCCCTTGGAAACCAGCGCGGCTCATAAGTTGGGTTCATTAGTACCCTAGTATTAACTGATTTTTTTATTATAGACCAGTCACTTTAAACTGCTCTAGAGAGCACAAAAATCATAGAAAACACCATTAAATTTTTCATGTTCTGCAAATACGTAAGAAAGAAAACGCGAAATTTTTACCGTTTTTTCCGATACGTCGACTTTACCATTTTTTATAAAATAAACTAAAAGTGTCAAAAATAATTATTATTCAACGAATGACAACTATTATGTTTGAGACAACATTTAAAAATTTCGAACTTCTACATGCAAAATATAACGAGTTATTAACTTCTTTCAAAAACATTGCTAAAAACGACCAGGCACATTTTTTAAGGAATAAAATTTATACTGTCGCCTTCATTAAATTGCCGTGGTCACATGATCAATGAATTTAAACGTTTAAAACTTAGTATGTAACAACAAATAAGTGATAAACAGAACTACGTTTTTATTTGTCGCCTTGCGATGCTGCAGCGGTGAAGTACAGTCTGGTTCTGTTGTTGTCGCGCGCATATTGCGCACATATTGACTTGAGTCCACAACTGAGGTGGTTACATTCTAATAATGCGAAGGATTTAAAAGAACACTTCATGTCATAGACAACATTTTCGTCAACATTTAATAGTTCACGGCTCCCGCGAAATGGTGTAGTGTATACAGTCAAGTTTTGAGTAAAATTTGTATTATAGTAAATTTTAAAAATTAGGGTGCTGTATATGATTTTTTTTAACTAGTAAGTAAATGTATTTTGATTTTACATTATAGATAGTTTTTTTTTGGGGGGGGATGAAAGAAAATAAGTCTAAGAAAAACAACGAGTAACGCCGGGTCATCAGCAAAAGTACGCGAATAAACAAATTATGTCACGCTACTTAATTCCGCATCGTACCTCCGTTGCGAACGCCAGCCTTTTCTTCTCCCCTCCAGATAGCACCTTGGCGTCGCCGTTGGCTCCGATGCGCGTGTCGGCGCGTGATTGCAGTCCCAGTTGACGCAGCAGTTGGTCCACACGTCGCTGACGCTGCGACGCTCGCGTGCGTCGATCCAACCGCAACCGCGCCTGCGCACACAAGTGCCGACATCCTCATCGCATCCATTGAGCTATCAATCCTAGTCCAGGACCGGTTTTCGGTCATCCACCACTTAATAGGGGAATTTGAAAATTGATGGAATAAGATAACCACTGAAACTCTTAAAAACACGTTACGAACAAATTGCTTTAAGGTATAATTAGGGGTGTAGTGTATAATTAGTGGGAACTGGGTTGTGCGTTGTGTTCTGTTAAGATTAAAATAACTCTAAATTAAGTAATTAATCGTTTAGGAAAAATATATAATTGTGTATACCTATGTGTATTTTTTGCTTTCTTGAAACTTGTATAAACTACACACTGGTATTAAACGGAATTCAAGTTTTTGTTGTGTAGGAGAACAGATAAGTACAGTCTGAACAAAATACCAGTGACCCTGGACAAATAAATTGAGAGCTGTAATGACCTGGATATTGGCGGGTCCTAAAGCCCCTATAGCCACAATAATAATGACAACCAATGACCCAACACGAAAGACCGAGGCGTGTATTTGAAGGTTTGTAGAATTTGACTGGCTGTACAGAACGTTTTCCTATCTCATTACAGAGTTTGTACCTACCATAAATCACTGACCTTCTGACTGGATGGTCGGGGTTCTATTCCCGGTGGGGTAGGGATTTTTCATTATACCTCAACACCCAAACTAACTCCGTACTGAACCTGTTGTACAATGAGTAACGGGTACATCCTTGGGTCATACTGAACGTGATGCTGGCCACATATCCTCCTCCTCCTAGAGAGAAGACATAGTAATCGCGGAGCCCTACCTTCCGTGAACCCCTTGGTCACCTTTGGGGTCCGTTGCGGGACTTCGAGTTTCGACTCACCATAAATGATAAGTGCTCTCTGACGGTGAGTTCGGAAACGAAGAGATCTTCTTGGTGCATGAAGCCACTGAGGCGATGCATGAATCTTCCGATGGGACGTCCATTAACCCGGATGTCACCGTCGGCTGTTAGACCCCCTGCAAGAGTCAAAGAAAAAGTGGTTTGGTTGGGGAGCTATGTTAGAGTTACTATTTGCGGTGAGGCATTAACGGAGGATTTATTCAAACGAAAACTTTGTTTAGACATCTTGTCTTCGTTTATTGTGATCTCAATTTTTTGTTAAATTCGCATAACGCGGTCCAATTTATAGACAATTTGCATCCAATTGCTGTACAAGAAAAGGAAGTGGAATGGACGACGTCAAGTATGTACAGAAAATGTACGTTCCAAAATAAGCGTCTTACATAGTATTGGACGAGACATGGATGTTCTAAGTATCTCTCTTAGTTGTCTCTCAACGCCATACAGAGTGTAACAAATATCTAAACAATTCTCTGAACATGTAAACAAAGAAATGATAAACGAATGGTTGATTTCATACAGTATTTTGTTCATCAAGATTGATTTACCAATTTCAACAAAGAAAGAAAAGTCTACAGAAATAAACACAACTACAGTATTTTAACCACGCAACCGACTCGAAAGACATGGACGCCGCAACTAGTAAGTGGAGATGATGGTAGGAGAGCGCTTGATACTTTGTACGAGTCCTGCTGAAAAAATAAAGCATGCTTGAAAATTTCCATTCAATCTGCATCTAGTGTACCTCACGAAACAGTACGTAAAATGGACCGTGTAAGGTGGCCATTATAGCAATCAGCATCGATACCACGCGTCGGTCTTGTTAAGGTCTGATGCTGATGGATATTCCAAGGGAAGAGCTCTCCCCAAACGGAGGCAATACGTCGAAACAAACGTTTTTCGATTTGATGTTATAAATAAGGGGTTTCCATTCGTCAAAAACGAACGAAGTTGATAAAGTATTAATAGTGAACAGTCAATGTTCGGAAGCATGTACATTTATGAAACTTTTCTTTCACGAAATTCATTAAAATTAAATACAGAAGTCGACTTGCCGATTCTTCCTTGCTGCATCATTTGTGATGAGCAACAACCGAGCCGAAGGTTGACATTCGTTCATTGATAGATGCAGCTGATCGACCACATTATTCTCACTAAAATGATTTGTAAGTTTTTTTTACAACTTATCAATATCAGTTTCTCTTCAGGTTAATTTTTTTTTTCGTATTGTCATTTTTAATGTTGATTCAAATAAAGCTTATTACAAAAATTGTTCTTTTTAAGAATTCATATGATTTTGACAATAACATTAATTTTAATTTGCCTTTAGGTTTATTTTTTATATTTTCGTCATTTTTATATTGAAATAAAAATAATAATTACCAAAAACCTTGCTTTTGCGTACATTTCTTTCGTGTACATACATGTGCAGAATATATGTGATAACATACGGCCAGGTGAAAATGGCGACAAGAATTGACATTCGAACCCGGGTCTCCTGTTTTCATCGGAGAGGGATGCCTCGTTGGAATTGGCGTGCAGCGCAAACGGGTGGAGAAGTTGTTAACATCCGTGTGATCATAGCGGCAGTCCTGGACTCAATTCAATGCGTGTCGCCATTTTCATCTGGTCGCGTTTTATCACCAGTGCTCGGATCGATAGGCTCTAAAAAATCGTAAAATATGCACTAAAAACTCAATTAAATTCACTAAAAAATCTAAATATGTACTTTAAAAAACATGTAACATATGTTTCAACTTTTTACAGAAAAAGTGCAAATGTAATTTGGGTTAGTTGAATAAAACCTCTGAGGACGTTCACACAGTACGTGTTATATATAAGCAATAAACATGTAAATTGTTTGTTGAAGTAATATAACATAAAAGTCATAGATTTCAGATAAAAATCTTTAAGAATATACGTTCATGCATTTAAAATTTTCAATATACATATAGCAAAAATTTGTATTTATATACAATATTATATTCAATGCAAATTGTACCACCAAGTTTATAATGCTAGAAATCAATTCCTCAAAGCCTTAGAAAGCCAGGAAAAACTAGTGGTTCAAAACCATTGCACATACTTTCTCATATACGTTTCTCCAACTGCAGCATAGAGTGACAAAAAATATCGTAAAAGTGTTATGTAAAAGTAATTTCGTTGTAGACAGAAATTGGTGTATTTTCGCATCTGCAGAGTGTTTGCTGTCCTCCTATGTATTTTATCATTATCATATCTTTCATTTCAGTTTACGAAAAGTGTATTCTACGACTGATTGGTTCATTTACACTGCTAAATACAACCACACAGGGCACAGAGCTAGTGACTCTGCGGTGCGGGCGTAACCAAGCTAATGCGTCGGCATACGCTCCCTCACCGCACCGCACCGGTCAGCAGCCCTGACGCGTAACCGGGGATTAGGCCTCCCAGTCATTTCTTTTTTCATTTACTTTATTTTATAGATTTTAATACATTTCACACAGATTAATACACTTCATGTAAATTCTCATTTAGCCATATATATGCTAAATATTATTTAATCTTCTTGAAACCGTAAACTAATATGTAAGTACAGCAGACAGAAATCGTTTTCTGCGCCTATACCAAACTTTCAAGCGAAATACCACTAATGCGGATGCAATACATACTAATTCTACTTTATGTACAGAGAATGTAAGCAAAATAGTTGGATCAGTTTTTGAAGAATATTCAAAAATGTACTTTGACCTTCATGTGAAGTGCCCTTTGTGTTCAAGTAAAAAGAAAATTGAAAGCACGTGCATCTGTCAGAAGTAAATTCTACCCTAAATACGAAAAATGAAAACAAAATATTTTTTCCGTTCGGTCAGGAGCGCTGCGCACAGACGGACGGTCAGACGGACGTTCAGCCAAAAACAACTCTTTCGGAATCAGGGGTCTCTAAAACGGATATTTCCGCAAAAATCTCGTTTCCGATTTTTTTTCACGATTACAATACTTTCTATAATAATAATAATAATAATAATAATAATAATAATAATAATAAATTTATTGTCAAAAAACAGTACAAACTGCGTATGACCACGTGGAGGACAATAAACTAATAATATATATACTAAGTATATCAGAAAGTAAAAATATGCAAAATCCGAGCCCTGGTTATCATTTGGCATCTGTTTGTGGTTGTTAGGTTGGCAATGTTTATTGTCTTACCTCTGATTGTTGCCAACTCTAACACGATGAACAAATTATTGACATGAACGATGCACATGTCAATGTCGGATTGTAAGACCGACTCCTATGATAACTGACAGGAAAAGGACACAAACTAATCTTAAGAAAAATGTATATTCTTAGTAATGCAGTTGATATATTTAAACTTGATAGATGATGAAGTATCTAAACCTAACAATGACATAGCAATCTATTGAAATATTAATCTAACATTGAAATTAGTTTAATACAACAAACTTAAATTCAACACAAATACATGAATCCAAAGGAAGTAGCAGGTACAAATTATACATACATTGAGTGTAGACTAAGCGTAATACTATAATATCACAATATTACGAACTGGCACAGAATTACATGAGGCTACCATTAACTTGGCGCATAACGCGTGACAAAGTAAGTTCTAACCCTTTCTTGAATCGCAAAGCTACGCTTCAAGCTACTGCTTGAATAGTAATAATTGACATCAAACCATGATATACAAGTGTATGAAATCCCTTCATTTGTAACAATGTTTGAATATTCTGGGCAGAGAGCACGTGGCCAGCCATGCTCGTAATAATGTATGAACTTGACCAGTTGAATTCGCTCCAATCAACTCTTCCTGAATAATGCTAATATGTGCTAATCAAACCTCGTCGTAGTAGCCCTCGTGGCTAATAATTGGAATTGCCACTAAGTTGAAATGTTCTGCAAGCATGGCTCCTGCGGTCACGCCGGAGGTTCGAATGCCCTCCAAGGACAGATATTGCAATTAATTGTATTAACACCATCCTGCTCGGATTACTGAACTTAGCTGCAATAATATGATGCCATTTAAATGAATCGGCATGCTTAATCATGTGTTAGAACGCACATCTCCATGTTCTTACACATCCCGCCTAACTGAACGTATACGCACAACGTACAACGAACTGTTCTGACTGACTGTTGGAGACGGACGGGCTACGGAGAGGGAACGCCACCGATTCGTAGACGAACGCCCACTTATTGCAGAAAAAAAGAAAAAGGTCTTCACACATTATCACAAAGGGAACACCTTTTCAATAAATAAGTTACATTGTCTTGCACGTCCAAGAGCTTGGTAATTTTCAACATAAGCCGGTGTACATATTTTCTTTAAAAATTTAATCTTTATATAATAAATTGTGCAATTACTTTCTTGAGTATAGTGTGCGCACTCTAACCGGCGTCATTAAGTACTATCACGGCTCAGGCTAATCGTTTGACAAGTGGAGCCCGATTAGTGGCGTCTTTCCATGGCGTTAAACATATCTACTTAAACTGAGAGCAGATAATATTACGCAATTATAACAATGCGAATGAACAGTCGTGCTGACGTATTGTACATTAGTTAATCATCCGAATGAAGCATATTGGAATGTTTTTAATGAATCTTTGTGGTATGAATTTAGAGTATAAATGAATGAGGTACCGTATATAATTTGAAACCGTGCTTCCATTAAATCAGTGTACCTGGCAGTCTGTTCGCCAACGCTGCCATGAGAGAGCTCTTCCCTGCGCCGCTTCCACCCATCAGAGCAGTGAGACTTCCAGGCACCACGGCACCCGTCGCTGGAACAACACAGGAAATGATAAAGAAATTCTTCTTTGAAATCTGCATTTTTAAGACATTCGTGTGTTACATCAATGGTAAACACTCTACTTAAAAGATAAGTATCAACATGTAGAAATTTCCACGGTATAAAATCAAGTATTGCTATTGTGGATCAAGAGCATGCAGTTGATTCCCAGAGTTTTTCAAGTTTTAATCTCGGACCATATCCTTTTCCTGTTGTACGTGACCGATATAATTCTTTATATCAGATTTTTAAATGGTGCTCGCCGCTGATAACACTCATTTATTATGTAAACATGTCAACGCTCACGAGGGTTCATATTGTATCATGTGAACATCGACGAAACCTTGTCTCCGTAAAAACAAAAAAAAGTCACCAAAACCCCACCTCCAACATAGCTTTCAATAAGTAGAGATCCAATATACAGAAATAGAAACTGAAGGAACTAAAATCATTATATTTTAATTTTGAGTTTAGATAACATTGTCCATGAAACAAAGTAAAGTGTGCTACATTTCGAACCCTGGCAGACATAGCAAGTCCACACGTTTCCATGACGTATATTTATCACGTAGTGGAAAAGATGCGATACTTCTTAGGTTTTGAACTTCAAATACAATGTGACAATTCGGTCAGGTGAAAATGGCGACAAGCCGTGAATCCAACCCGGCTCCTGCTAACGGATGGCGAACTAATTGACGATCGGGTGGTGAAGTGGCTAATACCCCTGAGATCAGAGCATATGTTCTGGGTTCGATTCCCGGCTCGTCGCCATTTTCACCTGACCGAGAGTTGTCACATATCTGCTCCATGTGCAGACTACATGGAAGAAATATATTCAGTACAATATCCAAATTGGCAGAATACGAAACAAATTTAAGGTTAATAAGTGAACCTAAAGTTTGAGAATTATGAAATATTTGAATAGGAAATTAAATATTTTAACTTATTCTTCAACTCATATTTGATCTCTTTATTTGGAACGGTGGAGATTGTTGTTAGTTTTTACAAAACTCCACCCTGCATTGCGGCATTTCAACTATATCTCGTAGCAAGTACGATGCATTTGTGATGATTCCATAACTTCAATCAAGGATCCCTTTCATTTCAATTTTACATCTTATGCCATTTATGAATTTTTACCTTTCTTCCTGACGGGAGAAACCTTGTGTCATAATGTGTCACTGTTATCTGCAACTCAGTGCCTTACTTATGGGGCAGTTTCGGGGAGAGTTTCTATTTTTTAAGTGGTTGATGGGGTCGGGGTGATTACACACACCTTTGAGTCAAGAGCAACACAATGAGGTAGTTTGTATAATAGATTGAGCGCAGTAAACAACCAAAAAACGTTGAACAAAATGAAGTGCTCGAAGTTTTCTTATAACAAACAGGTCCGAGCATTCAACATTCGAGTGCCATTTCTCACGGTCTGTTTATTTTAAATCTGAAATTCATCTTCAACGAACATAATTTTTCGGCGTTTATAAAAAAAATCGTTAATTTATTAATTAAACAAGTATATTACAGGAATTTTAATTAAACATTTATTTGCTCTTCCTGACTTTCATACTATTTTTATTTTTCATTTGTTTCATTTTATTTTATTCAATTGACTCGTTTCACCCCATAATATTCTTTGGCTTTCACTCGCAGACGCACTTCGGACCTTTGTCCCTCTCAGGGTCCAAGCGTGGATATCTTCCTGAAGTAAACATCTGTGTGACGTGACGTTATTTGTGATAAAATTGTGATGGCGCACACCTTTGAGTCAATGTCTAGAGGCTGAGCTAATTTCTTTGAGTGCATTAAACGTCCTAAAATGCATAACAGAATTACCTGAACACGGTACCAGATATAACATCACTTGTGGTTATATCACAAGGTGATTGCAAATGAATTTAAACGATTTACGTGAACAGTGCTGCTACCTATGATTGATACATAAAAACTCTGTCATTAACGTTTAAACACAATTATTATAAATACATATTACAATGTTCTGTATAAAAAAGTGTGATTGCACATATCATTGAATAATGGGCTACGCGCTGAGCTAATACACAGAATGGGTTTATTAAACACCTTGAAAGTGCATAACAAAATGAGGTACTTGTCGTTTTATTGTTACCAAATAGTGGAGACTGCGTTTGCGGGAAAGGAGTAGAAACCATTGAACACATCTTATGGGAATGCGAATTCTACGGTGCCGAAAGAGCCTGTTATTTGAAGAGAACGAGGAAGGAAGTTGCAGCAAAAACACAAGAAAAGAACAAGATGATGGACAACGAAGGGAAGTATAGATGCTTGCAAAGCTATATAACAGTAATAAGGAAATAGGGCGAGGATTAGAGGAATTCTTGATAGTATATGCTGTGAGAGGGGAGAGATGAGAAAAAGAAAAAGAAAGAAGAATATTAATACATAGGGAAAAATCATGGAATGTTACAAGATGGAGACGTGTAGTGCAAACCAAAGAGCAATTCATACTTTATGTATTATTTAAACAAATAAATATTTAATGTTATCCTCTCTCGATAGAACCATCTTAACCTAAAGACTCACCATCGCTGACGATGCGTCGTTGCGTGGAGCGGCGACGGAAGAAACCTTGGGTGGATCGCGCATACACGTTGACATCTTTCCAAGTGAGCGTCACACCTCCTGCAGTTCCTCCACCCACTGTGCCCAGGGCGCTGTTCAACGGATCCTGGAACACCGAAATAAATAACGCATGACACTTACACGCCATAATGATTCATCGTATGATCCAGAATGACTGATCACCATCCAGTGTTCATGTATATGGATCGTGAAGTACGGATTCAGGTTTTGGAGTTATTCTTTTTTCAGTCAACTTTGGTCTATCATTTTTTTTAACACTCGTTCCAACAATCGAGGATATCACTTAAAACAAGAAAGATGCAATAAATCCAACCACATTTGTACAAATAGCAACAGTTTATTGTCATGTAGCATATGGTACACAGTGGAAAAAATAAACGACGGAAAGAATATGAACGTAAACACAACTTATAAAGTATGTCCCAAAAATCCACACATAATATTTGAGGGATGATCAAGAACATTAAGAGGAACAAAAATCATGAAGTTATACATGTCTGGAAATGTCTTCCGGACGACATAAAATAATTAGAATACAGAGAAAGGACACAAGACAAAAAGGTTAAAACGGAGGTTCAAATTTCTGCCCATTAACACCGATGTGGACGTCGCATATATATGACATGACGCATATGTTCTACCTCACGAATCCTCACAACGACGAGGTGAGGCCTGAATCGCTACATATGGGCCGAAATTTGAACAGTGGTAATTTGTTGTTTTTAAACTTTGAACGCCTATATTGCTTTCTGAATATAATAAAGCACTTTACACATTTTTTTGTTTTCTGTTCTCACTCCGTCTTTCAGTCATTTTATCTCCTTCAGGAGACATTTCCGGACCTGCGTACTTTACTGAATTTTTACTCTTAATGTGCTCTATTGTCCATCTATTTTTTTTACGTGGAGTTCTGAGACATCCTATAGACGCATGTACAGAAGTACATACGTACTATGAAATATCAAGATTAATTATGTGACAACTCTCTCCTCTCAATGAAGTCCTGGAAATGTTAATACCGATATAGTCACGATTGATTAAGTTACTTTTTCCCCCCCATCATTCCAGTAATTGAACATTGGGATAACTTATGATCGCATAATCGACTCCCTGGTGTATTTTCCGCTTCGTCTTAAACTATCATTACAGTGCTCACAATTAATAATTTTGATCACAATTACATATCACCTTGTGTTGCTTTCCCATGTCGTCGTCTCTTCCTTCTTTAACATATTTCTTCTCAATCATACAGCAGTAAAATTTTTAAACGTTTCTCCATCTTCAAAAAAACTACTTTCTTCCAATTTGTTATTTTCTTTAAGTATGCTTTTATAATCCTTTCCTGAACTAACAGTTCATACTCCCACAACCTCTAAATCTTCATTCCCTTTTCTGAACGTACCGTTCACAGTTTCTTATTATTTTATCCAAATATTTATTAAAATTTCTCTGATCTGTAATAAATACTATTCAATAACCATTAGTTCTGCATCATATCTGTTTTCTATTTCTATATCCCACCAAATGGACCAGGCATAATACACCTTCAAAAATGTAACTTTTTGACATATCGAAACTAGAATTCTTTTTAATTATAGCAAAATAGTCTAAATTTAGTGAAAACTAAGTATACAATTGATACAAAATTGCTATCAAGATGAATGTTGTTACGTGTATTAAGATGTGGATATTTTCAAGACATTCTGGAGTACCAATACATCAGAATAATATTTTTTATTCCTTAATTCGTTCTCAATCAAGATTCGAAGAAATTTAACAATTTAATATTTATGCCAAAGCAATCTTTTTTTCTTCAACAGAAAATCAAAAAATGCCAAATTATGTCCAGATTTATCTGTGGATCACCAACATATGCTCACGGACCACCAGTGGTTTGTAGACCATCGATTGGTGAGCTCTGGCATAATACAGATAGCCGTATCAAGTTGACGAACACAGGGGATTTTTTAAAATTATATTCTCACAAAAAGTTCAAAGAGTACCAGAGTTCTTCAGAAAAAAATCGAGAGTGTGCCCTACTCAACTTTCCAATTGCAATTTATAACAAAAACTCATAGCATTAAACACCCTACATAACACTAAGAATTAAAGAAAAACGAAAAAAAACACTTCAAAAACGAAACAATAATATATTATAATTATTAAACAAGATGACATATTTCTAAGATCAATTGGTTTCAAAATATTTATCATCCCAGTACATGGTAAACTCCAGAAAATCATAATAACACATTCAAATATCGATTGCATGAATTATCCTCCACATTAATCTCTTTGCATTAACCTTATTGGCAGATTTTAAAAAAACGCCTCCCTTTATTCCAAATAAATTTTCGCTGTATCTGGAAAACGATGCGACGTAGAGGAATGCGGTTTAGCAATCAGCACGCAGAATTAACTGACCAATAAAAATGCTTCTATGCATATTTTCGAAATTTTGAATATTAAGAAACCAGAAGTGGAGCGCGGTGTGTAAATGAATTCGGTATGAGCTCTCCACAGGTTTCTATTCCCAACGCATTCAAAGTCAAATCTCAAGTTTGGTTTCGATGCATCAATTTGTTCGTGAGTTATCGGGTGAAGAAAATTCTTAATATACATACATACACATATACGACATGGGGCATCATCGCCAAAATTTGTGAATAGACTCTCCTGGAACCAATTCGCGAAGATTCGAAGAGATCTCAATTATTTTTCGACCAATTACGCTTGAAAAGAAGTAGTTAACAATGCACATAAATAGGAATTAAATATAAGAAAAAAGAAAAGCTGATAATCTATGACGCTTTTTTATGAAGTTGTACGGACATGTTCTTTCAAAATTCAGTAAAAATTAATTTTTTCCATGACTCAGATCAAATGAATAGTTTAAGGTAAAAATTTTCAGTTTACATTTATCTTACCAGAATAGATCCCGTCCGAACTAACGAGTAGCCTATAATTTTTACTTGTTTTCGTGCTATGCACATAAAAACATTTCAGAACAAGTAAACACCAAATGCATGTTTCCTCATGATGGGAAATATTGTGTGATTATCGAGGTATGACATTTCCACAGCAATAAATAGAAAGAAATGGATTGAAGGCACAGGTAAATCGATTAGCAGTCATAAAATTGTACCTCTGAACTCCGTAAAATTCTGAGTAGAGTTCCTAACAATGGAAATGAGTACTTGAGAGATTAATCAGTTCAATATGTTACATCTTGTGTCTTTACTCGTGTTGTCAGGAATACAGATAAGATGATAGGTGAAAATAGAAACCACTTCAACTTATTTCTTTTATTTTCAGTTTATTTCTCTTTTAATATGTAATATAACAGAAAATATTTCTAGAAACATCAAATAATTTTGAAATATAGCCACAGTTAATATTCAATGCAGTGTAAGTACCATAATTTTGTTTAAATACAGTACTGGATTTAAATACCACCATGACTTTATAAACTTAAATTCGTCATCCAAGATTTTGAAATTTCCCTTCTTCATTCCCAAATTCCTCCTGCGTATGTTGGACATTCTCCTTCGCAGAGGACGAGCAGAGCTGTAAAAAAATGAATAATTAAATAACATTATTCCTTAAAACAGATATTGTGTATTCCAATAATTAATCATTTAGACAACATAAATTTACTTATTTTAAATTTTGTATTTGTTACGAAATTATGAAAGGAATGTTTCTAAAAAATATTTCGGTATCTTTTTCATTAGAGATACATGTGCTTTGAAAATGATGAGGGTCAATTTTGCTCCCACCGCCTATGTATTGATATAAAAACACTTATTTTTTCCACTGGAATAAATATGACTGAGTTGCTCTGTATATACCCTAAACCATGGAAACTAGATCTCCGAGAAGATTCCGATCTACGTATTCTCGTACATTGCGAGTTTGGTGCCCAAATTGTAATATTCGAATAGTTCCACGTTTTGCCAATCGCAGCGCTGTTGATCGTAAGTTGGCTACTTGGAGATAGCTGTTTGAAAGTGCATATGAAGTTAGTCAAAAGGATGTAGAGAATTGAATCGCGTAGTTCTTTTACTGCAAATTCAATTGAATAATTGAAGTATCTAAAACACGCGAAGTTAATACAATTAGTTATTTCTGATTTTAGGAATAATTAATATATTTTCGACAACTCAAAACACGCAAAACGCAATGGATAAGAGCTGTATCGTCAAAAATTGGCAATTATATGTTTGAAGTACCAAACTAAGTACCTACAACCTTTGTTTGTTTACTTCAGTTTACACCAATTATTTAAAAAAATATAAATATTAACCGCAATATCACACCTGGTGTTACCCTCTAAATAGAGCCAATTTACGTGCGCGAGCTCTCTCCTTATATTGCAATGGATTCGGTGGACAGACTTCAGAAAGAGTTCCGACTCTTCTCACTAGTCTCCATGCCCTAAACCGAGGTATGACATTTTACTAGAGAATATTTTGAGCTATAAACTAGATGGTACTAATGTCGCCTAGTGAATGAATTAAGCTAACGTAATAGAGTAATAAGATTTGAATACTACGAATTTAGAACTTGAATATAATTATTAAATTAAATGACCTTACTTTCGCACACACTATTTATTTTCAATTAAAGAAACTTAATAAAGTCTCGACCCCCAATGTGAACCTACTGAAAAAAATTATTGTAACTGATTAGGAAAATAGTTTGATAGTTAATCAAGAATTTACATTTTTATAATTCTCTGTTTTTCAAGTCGTGATACAGCGAGTGGATGTTATTCTTTACAAACACACATTTCACACAGTCGTACTCTTACTGTTCCTCATCTGTGAACATAATTAACTCCACCAATCGAACAACAAATAAAATACATCTCCTTATATCATAACTCTTAGTGTATTAACAATTAATCTTATGAGAAGTTATACATTTTTCGCATCAGAATACTGCTTGAAACGAAATATCGGTGGTGAGCTACTGATTTTTCATTGACTGTTCAAGTTAACTTCGATTATAAACAAATAAGAAGGTTCTGTGCATAAAGTAATAAGAGGTAATTCGTTATCTTGACACACTTCATGTAAGTTCTGTTTTCACAAAATGGTTTTACACACTACTGAATTACAACTACTAAATATTAAAACACTTGTAAAGTAATAGTAATAGTATGCTAATGATATAACAAATTTTAGGGTGAATTCCAATTACGTAACTCTAAAATCAAAGTTTAAATTTTTTCTGGGAAAGGACACACGGACCCCCAGTGCCTGCGTGAGAAGATTTCTTATGATAAAATGGTTGCTTCAGTCCTTAGCCACTTACAATTTCCATAAAATTACTTGAGTTAAATCAAAATTCGTAAAAGATTTTTTTGTCCTTGACAATATCAAAATAATTTTATTTATTCTGAATTACTGATTTTTATATAATATTGATTCTTTTGTAACTTTATCACGCGGCATTGGTGGTATTGGATGATATTCGTTCAACCTAAGCTTCTTGTTTTGATATATATATATA
>NNCF01127802.1:560319-584532 GCA_002313205.1 Laupala kohalensis
TATGATTTACACTTTTTCAATTACTTGTCTGTTGTAAATTTTATCGAGGTAATGTTCTATTAGATAAGTGGCTGGGAATTTCGCTGGAGTGCGAGTACACTAGACACAATGAAATATTGCAGCCACACGTTCTTGTTCTTCTCGGAAATCAATAAAAGCAAAATACGTCATGTGTTTGTCCTATGAAGTCGTCATTTTACACAGATTGTATTAGTACGTCTTGTTGCTTCCAATGGGTGTACTGAATTCCTTCGAAGAAAAAAAGAACGTCCTTTTATCATTACTATTTTATGTCGTTTTCTACATTTGTCATTAATTTTTCTCTTTTCTATCCACTCAAATTAAAATTTGTAAAAAAAATATTCTGTACATATTATTAAAAGTAGCAGTCTACTTTGTTCTATATTTGCGTAGAGAGGGGAGCGCACGCAAGCCACATTTGTGATTTGACGCGCAGAAAATATTAAATTTCTTTAGGCATAGAATCCGATGAAATAAATTTGAACATATCGTTGAGACTAGACCATACAACCCTTGCCCACTGCATGCGGAAATACCCATAGAATTCTATAGTCAAAGGTACTAGGTTAGCTTTAGATCAATTCGATGACTCAAACCACCCACACGAGTTATTAAAAAATAATAAATTAAAAACAGTTTAAAAACAAGCTTTTATTTAAGCGATGTACTAAACCGAATAAAATAAGTTAAGGTTTTTATTAAAGTAATTCAATGTCAAATGCTAATACCTCCATACATATTTCACATTAGTGAATCCTAATAAAAATAAACGTACTCACTATCTTTATCACTGAAAATGATTTAATATTTCATGTTGAATTATTTGTTTTCTANTTTAATATTTTATGTTGAATTATTTGTTTTCTAAAAGCTTGTCGCGCGAAATGTTCATAGAAGTGGATACCAATTCATTTCATTGGACAGTGACAGGTTGGTAAGAAAGTATTTGCCGTAGTATGTATTATTTTTACGTTTCGCGAAAGAAGCTTTTTGAAAACAAATATCATTTTATAGTGTTTATAGTATAGGTTCATAGTGTTTTACAGTGCGAACAAGTCACGAAACCACATAAAACATAATTCATTGCTATAACAACAAAAACCTGTTACCTATCATGATTTTTAAATTTCTGATCCTGTGCAAAGTACAATGGAATGAGAAAATCGTGATTTAATGATTCAATGAACTCTTGCTATTATTGATGGGACTATTTAAAGAAATAGGGCTCATGAAAGGGCAAAATAAAATCAGTTAGATGCTCGAACGAAATGTGCTTTTAACGAATTAATGTTATTGCACATGCGTACATCATTGTAACTTCTGTGGTTGCAAATATTCAAGAAAGCTAATAGTAAGGACTCCAATATTGTCAAATAATAACAACAATCAAATTAGTCAAATAATAACTCGCTAAAATGTTAGTTTTACTTTTTGGTCAATCTTCCAAATTATAATGTGAAAAAGTTAAAATTAAAAATATTAATAATATCCTAAATGATCGTTCGTAGATATATTCTGTACTCTACTCCCCCGTCATCACGACAAAAGCCACGTTTTAACTCCGGTTCTTCAGGTTCATATAACAGTTAACATCATCTTCAGGTTTGTATATTGAACTAGTTTAAAAAATATAGTAATACGACACTTAAGCGACTAGTTATTTACATCAACATTGAACGAAAAGTAAAATCAAACAAACATGATTACAACAATCAACTGTAAATGATTGACAAATCTTAAGATCCTTAAAATTTGCACTGTAACCTTGTTTACTATTTTTCAATATGCTCCTTAAAAAGATAAAAAATATAGCTAAATTATTAACATTTAGAAATACTAAATTCGGAGTTATTGTAATCATTTGCAAATACATAAAAGAAATTTCCACATTTAGCCATGGTAACCAATAATAATTGAAATTCCCACATCTTGCCATGGCAACCAATAACATGGTAACAATGGCAAAACGTAAAAATTTCATTATTGTGGTCAATATAGTGGGAAAATTAATATTTCGAAGCACTCGAGAAAGGTTGCTACAAGTTTGTTAAGGATTTAAGTCTACTGAAATATTTTTCCGCGTTCCTTATCTCGATCACAACTTGGACTTTGTAGTCGTTTTAATTCGTTAATTTTTCCTTAAAAAATTTACAAAGAGATAAAAAATTTAATATAATTCTGAAGATTTTGAACAGCTGCATAATGTTATGAGTTTCTTAATTTGAACACTTTTAAAATTACAAAGATATAAAACTAAAACTGCGGTATCTGTCACCACTTTACCGTGGACAAAAACTAGCACGCTTACGTAAGAAACTGATACCATAATTCGTTCGTGAGATATTTATCGAAAAAGTCGTAGATCACCCATTTATAACAGGAATATCGAAATTATTTACAATACAATATTTCGTAGGGTAATTTTGCTATACAAAAGCAACATCCCGTAAAAATATCCAGTGATGAAGGGGTAAGTCACTGAGGACAACCCCTATAAGGGGTCCAATTTAATTTAGCCCGAGGTATATTATCTGTACATTTCCGATCGATCGGGATGACACGGGATGGGGTTTAGCAAAATGTTGCCCCACGAATTAAATTAATGGGTCATATTTTGATTCTCGTTAACAAATTTATATTGATTCAAGCTGGAAAAATTAAATCATTTATTTCTTTATATTTAAACAGGATTTTAATACACATTATTATAATAAAATATTTTCATAATGTATGGCGGGGTAATTTCGAACACAATTTTCTACATATTATCACTCCATGCATGTTATTACTCACTTGAATACATATTACATGTTATCACACGGAAGACATGCTGTGTTCAAAGATACTGAACGCAATACAAATGAACGTTTGTTTATGTATTCCAAAGAACGACATATGTACGCGTTCCTAGACAAGAAATGATGTTTGGAGCTTACTAGAATGTCAAGACAATATTTATTGACAAGAAATACGAACGCTGTTAGGAAGGTTCCAGAACTCCAACAAAGGATTCTCTCGACGAGGTTACCAAGGTGAAATTATTTTGTTGATCACAGGTAGAATTCATTCTGACTAGCGATCTCCTACTGAGAAGACCTCTGTGTATCGCTCCGTCGCCAGCCAGCTCACGGATGACAGAAACGTCTCCCCTCGCTACCCAAGCTGAGCTCAGTCAAACGACTAAGTGTCATTACTGTTACTGCTGCATATGAACATTGTGATTGAACTTTGTGTAGTGAAACTTTAAGATTTCTACGACTCAAATTCGTGAGTGCTGCAGGCAACTGCACTGACACTAAATTCTCAGGAATTGCAGACGATTTGACGGTGTCTTGCTGTTGTTGACACCAAACTATTTTTCCATGTTATATGTTTGCTTTTATTTCTACGAGCACTTAGTTTCTGCTCCAGTTTAATAGAATAAAATTCGTCTTTTTCCTGATTTCTGACTTATTTATTTTGAAGGGGATTTAGTTATGGAACATGCAGTTAAAAACCTGTGAAGTAATGAAATCAATCATCCCGACACACAGATTCATTACACAACATACATTCATAACACAAAGTTGTATTCCTGAACGTTCCATTAAAAAAATGTAAAATGTTCTAGATCTCGCAGGTCGTAACAAAAGTTTCGCGGGTCGCTATATACTAGTTAGTCAAAAGGGGTCGTGAGAAAAAGGTAAATACTATTACTTAGGTGAGGGTTGTTACAACAAAATTGTTACGTAAGACTATAAATAATGATGGTGGTATGATCGATCGCTATTTTAAAATAATTTCTGATCACGGCAAATATTGGTTATTAAAATCACTTCACAACCTTTGTAATTTCATTATAATTGAAATAATACGATATCCTTTAAAGGCTGTGGGACCTATTTTCAGACTAGAGTACCTTCAAACAAAAAGCTAATATTTCTAGGAGGGGGGGATCCAAATAGTCGAGAGTCGGAAAGTATCATTCGATATTATGAATAATATTCTACATTATTTAACCTAATTACTTTTTACAACGGATCTCATCTGCAACCGAAAATATATTCATAATCAGTTTGTGATGGAAATATTGTGGGACTCTTTCATGTTAATTAATATAAACTTTTATTATCCCGTGCCCAATCTTTTTCGATGATATTTCGTCATCTTGAATCTTCTGGATAACGGGTATCATATATTTATTTTAGCACGGACCTCACGCATTGTGTTTACACCATACAACCTCCGATTGAATAGAACGATGACTTGTCGAAATGGGATTCATCACTAAAGATATCACGAATAAAAGTGCATTTCGCATGGAAATAAATACAGGAGTTATCCAATTATTGAAGCCAAATTATCCGAATAGATTTTGGAAGAGGAATATGTATGAGTCTGCGACGTGTAACATCTAGAAAATATAGTAGTTTTATTTGAAAATCAGAACATGACAGGAGAAGTATGTATTCACACGTAATTCCGTTAATTAAGGTTACGATCTATATATATATATTGTATTGTTTTCTGTAAGAAAGACGGCTTGCCGCTCTACGTTGTGAAGAGATTCCTCATCCAAGTTCTTCGGCGAGAATAAAACCGTTTTGATACACCTCGGAACATCGAGACTGCAGCGTGGACAACCTTGAAACCAGTGACACAGCGTCAAAATGATGTAAATACACACTTAAGAGCTTTTTACACCTACGTGTTATAAATACACGCTTAATTGTTTAAGAGCATCGTCGCTTGCTACCATCCTCACTTGGACAATCCCCCAAGTGCTGGTCCCACCTCAAGTGTCGGTTTCACACCTACGTGTTAAGGTTGGTTATGCACATATTTCTTCCGTGCTCCTACATATGGAGGAGATACGTGATACCTTTCGAACAGGGAATCAAACCCGTCTCAAAGTTAACAAAAAGCTGTTTGCCATGACTGGAAACCCACGACACTGGTTGCTTCTTATCTCCTCTCGATCTAGTTTCCCCTCCCGTTGTGACGCGGAGACTAAACTGAACCCCCATTCTTTCTTTATGATCAATTTTCTTTCGCATTCTAATCACTTGATTTTTTTGCCTAAATAATGATAAATTTACTGTCAAGAAAGCAGTACAAACTGAGTATGACCACGTGGAGGACAATAAACTAATTTACTCTCCAAAAGCAAGCATGGGACCATTCTATCAATTCCAATCAAGGGCCCTAAGGCAGAGGCAGATTGAAAAAAAATTAGCCAAACTTCTAGATAAGATAAAAAGTNTTATAATATTAATAAAATATCAATAAATTAGTAATTTAGCACAAAAGTTTATTCATAAGTACGAATTATTATCGAGCAATAGATTATTCGGAATTAGTAGGATTATTCGGAAAATATTTATAAATCGTACGCTAAATTTAAAATTTATTGTTATTAAAATTACGCTAAATTCAAAATTTATTGTTTCAATGGACGCCTCGCCTACACAAGAGTCTTGAGAACCTATATAAAAAATCCGCCTCTACCCGAAGGAAAACCGGAGAAAAACCCGGGTCATGATTAAAAATGTACACAACCGTGCCAAGGTGGAGTTCATATAAAACTAAACTAATATGAATCATAAGACAAAACACAAGCATGCATGAAAATAGTTTTGAAATTGTTATAAGTTTTTTGAAAGTACTACAGCAATGGCGTGATAAATTACAAGACGGATTTAACTTTTATTAAAATCAATAAATACTTTAAATAATATGATTATTGAAATGTATGCATATATGAAATATGTATACATTTAATATGTATATACAGAAAATAGATAATATGATTATTTATCCATGGATTATAAATAACCATACCTCGCTTTTTTCCTTCCTACTCCAACAATAAGAGGCGTGAACTGAACAAGAGTTGGTGCCAAAGGAGTTATGAGAATTTGCGCGTAGTAAATAAGGCTATTACGAGAAATTACGTGCTCTAAAGTCATGGAGACGGTTGGAGGTTCGCTTGATATTAAGGACTCTATATATAACTAGCAGAACCTGTGCGAATAATGTGCGTACAAATTAAGCAACAAAAATAGGTTGAATGTGTCAAATTGCTTTTGAATATATCTAAAATTAATTATGAAATTGGGACACGGGACGTGAATCGAACCTGGGACCTCGAGTTATTACAACGGCGCGTTATCGCTACGCAATCCCGTTCGCTCCCCGACCCCATCTTTCAAACTAAATTTGTATTCTTTGTGACAATACCGGCATTATCCGAATTATATAAGCTTCGTTCTTCTTCACCTCTCCCAGGGCAATTTCTTCCCGATCTACTGAATGAGATCTAACGAATGAGATCTGGCATCTCATTTATACAAAATGCTCTTTGAAATATTTACCATATTTTCTTTTTTTTTGCGAATGGCGTCATACAGTATTAAGATGGGTACTCAGTTTGCTTACATGAGATCGACCGACGCACATGCACTCTGGTAGTAAAGAACGTATTAACCGATCACGTTGCCAAATTACTTAGACTAGTCACACAAATACATACACATATATAAATCAGTTAATAGTCTATAACATACCAGACATGAACAGAGTCTGTGTGTCCGCAGCATTGTGCACAGAAACGATATGAAAAGCCACATAGCTTGGAAATTCATCCACCAAGAATCTTTTCGAAACTCAATTTAGATATTCTTTAAAAACATTAAACATCTATCGATTGTCTCACCTATCACAGAGACTTCAAGGCACTGAACTTCGTAATTTGGCACATATAATGTCCATGATTGGTCCCTGTGAACTTACGAACAATTTTTTTTTATTTTCAAAATTCGATGCATTCTGGCCCTAATTTTAAGTTGTTCTTTTGTGTGTTAGCTACGGAACAACGAGATTCGAAATTCGACACCTACGTGGTTTTCACTAAGGTCTAAGACCCCCTCCCAACAATTTTTCGATTCCGTTTAGTTTTTTTCTTACAGACATCAAAGGTGATTTAGTAAGAATAGTTGTTCAAAAATTAATACTTTCACGCTAGCGAAACAGCACGTACTCTGGAATAAGATCACAATTTTAAATGCCCCGTTGTGGTTACTGAATAAAATTAGTTTCTTATTGTGTTTATGAAACGAGCGATATAAATATTAATGAACACAAAAAATAAAAATCTAATATCCAAGAATCTAATTCCAATATAGAATATATCTGAAGTTGATTCAATACCCTATGTTATGTTTTTCCAATTGAATTGGAACTTCAAATAGCTGAATTAGATAAGAATATAGAGAAAGATGAAGTAATGTTCACGATACAAGAACTAAAACACAGCAAGGCAGCAGGATACGACGGCCTCCCACCAGAATTTTTTAAAGTATTAAACCACCAAATTACTCCGGTACTTTGTGATATCTTTAACTACATGTATACAATGGGCGTATTCCCTGTAATCTGGAACACATAAATTATTTTTCCAATATATAAAAACAATGGCAATGTAAATGAGACCACTAACTATAGAGAAATTTCACTCATCAGTGTTGTAGTAAAATACTGTGTAGTAGGCTGAAAAGATGGGTCGAGAATGAAGAAAAACTATCGAATTTACAAGCAGGATTTAGAACAAATAACAGCACAATAGACTATATTTATTCTTACCTCTCTTGCGGAACGGGCAACAGCCGTTAAAAGAGGAAAACTACATTGCGCTCATGTTGACGTACGTAGGTTACCTAAGGGAAAANAGCTACGTAAGGGAAAATAGGGAGAAAGAAATGAAGGAGATTTAAATGGTTGGGCAAAATGCAACGTGAAACTGCCGACTTTTTTTTCTTTCTATGTTACAGATAATGAAACTTCTTTCTACTCACGGGTGAAGAAAATCTATTTTGTAAATACTTTTTCTTGTAGACTCTATTTATAAATACTAATTTTGTAATAATTCTTATAGACTCTTGTCTTATGTAAATATTGTCTCTTGTAAATATCTTTTCCCTGAACCGTCTTTGTGTCCTGAGCATTGGTTTTCCGTGGTTCCCAACGATGCTAAATGAATTAGTCAGTTGCACCTATTTCAGATTTTAAAAACTATTACAGTATGCCAAAAGTTTATAATATAATAATAATAAAATTATTATCCATGCATAACTAAATTTAATATTACAACAGCAGGAAATAAAAATATCAATCTTTCTATGAAAAATGTAGACGCAACTGAACAATTCATTGAGAGTGAATACCAGGGCACGTAACGCAGAGCCCACGGCATTAAAGGGTTTAAGAAGGCAAACGGGCTAAAGCCTCGTCACATGTGAATTAAAATGTAAATATTGTAAATGAAATGCTGTATTGAATTGAAAGAATTGATTTGTATTGAATGTTTTTGCACTCTCATTTACGTAAATAGAAAGTATTGTAATCGTGAAAAAATTCGAAAACGAGATGTTTACAGAAATATCCGTTTTGGAGATCCCTGACTCCGAAAAAGTTGTTTTTGACATAACGTCCGCCCGTCCGTCTGTGCGCAGCGATTCTGAGTAAACGGATGAATCAGTTTAATTCACTTTTCGTATTTACGATAGATTTTACTTGTCGATGCACGTTCTCTGATTTCTTGTTTGCTCTAAAACAAAGGGTACTTCACATGAAGGTCAAAGTACTTTTGAATGTTTCTCAAAAACGGCTCCAACAATTTTGCCTAAATTTTCTGTTCGTAAAGTACAATTAGTATGCATTACATCCGCATTAGCGGTATTTCGCTTGAAAGTTTGGTATAGACGCAAGAAAAAAAATTTTCTGTCTGCTACATTTACGCATTTGTTTACTATTTCAAGAACCTTGAATTATTCAACATGGATCAAGCAGAGGTAGAGTAAAATAATATTCTGAAAATTTATTTCACTTTCAAAACTCTAATAATATACAGTAATTAGCTGAATTATTGGCTTTGTACCCGACTGACATGTTAGTTACAGTTCATTTCTTTTGTCATAAAGAACCGAAAAAAAAAATCGATCACGTAATTTTGTCGAAAATATCCGTTTTGGTGGTTCCTGATTCCAAAAAAGTGGTTTTTAAAAGAACGTCCGAGCGCGACCAAAAAGCTTTTTCTTAATGTCTCTTCTTAAGAGTAGCTATGAAAAAATTGTAATGAGAAAAAAAATCGATCACGAGGTTTTTACGGAAATACTCATTTTTGAGCTCTCCGATTCCGAAAAAGTGTTTAAAATAAATTCCGACGCCAACCAAAATACTTATTTTATTTTACTTTATTACTTTCTCATACATACTTTACACATAGTATATAGAAAGTATTGCAATCGTGAAAAAAATTCGAAAACGAGATTTTTACGGAAATATTCGTTTTGGAGACCCCAGATTCTAAAAAGTGGTTTTTGGCATTACGTCCGTCCGTCTGTTTGTGTCTGTTTGTCTGTCCGTCTGTGCGCAGCGATTCTGAGTAAATTGTTGGATCAATTTAATCCGCATTTCGTATCTACGGAAGACATTTTTCTCATATCACCTGAATGAGTAGCCTCGTTCTTTTTCATTGCTTTATGCATTATAAATATCCACATTTTTTTAAATAAAAAGAAATGAAATTCATGTTCCTTCATGAAAATGAAATTCTTATTTTATGTTTCAATGATGAGTTTATTTGATTGTCTATATTCACCTTCACTATAATCACTCTAAAATATGTCACTTTTAGAGACAATAAGTAACTTTCCAACTTCATATTTTACATTTATTCACTTTCAGTTTTCATTTAAAAATATTAGAAAATTGAAATTGAAATATCGCAATAATAATAGTAGGTGTTTATTTAATAAAGTTCTTTATTAAATTGCCAACGTTTCGAGATTTTTGTTGTTCTCATCCTCAGGGCAGGCTAAAAAATACAAATTGACAATATACAGAAATGGTATTTTACAATTTACATCTTATTCATTACATTTAAATAAAGATAAAATTATTAGATTTTTAAATCTTGTAACATACCTGTAATGAAGTGCAAATCTCTTTTTATAAACATTAATTAATTACAGAAAATAGCATTCTTAAAATTTAAAAATTTAAACTTCTGGTCAAGTTTTCTGGAAGGTTCAGTAACTGTTCCCTTCTCCGTCATTGTAGTTTAAACACTGACATATTTACAATGTGTGTAACATACATTTATTGCATATCCATTACCAACATGACATTCACAAGCGTAAAGTAGGACCTTCTTTATTCTTTGAGCATATATAGCACACTATCATAGTCTTTGGTAAAGATATTATTTTCAATCTGAGAATTCATGTTTTTATTTGTTTTGATGCAACAAGTTTCTAGTACTAGACGTTTAAAGTAATTTTGTTCCATTTTTTAAATTTTCGTGTTTCTAAAGTCCATCTCATGCTTGTTATGTTTAGAATGTTTTACAATTCCACTCCTGTCATCATTATAATTTTTGCACTTCCTGTTCATTCAACCTTGTACTTAATTTTATCTTAGTCTGTCCTATGTACTTTACATTACAGTCCTTACATGGTATGGCATATACTATATTTTTTATGGTTATTCTTATTAATTTTGTCTCTTTTACTCCTTACAAATTCCACTTTATTAACTATCTTTTTTTTTTTTTTTTTTGGGGCTTTAGGGCTCGTCAACATCCAAGGTCATTAGAGCCCATTTATTAACTATCCTATACGTGCTAGTAATGTTATGGTCATTTATCACTTACTCACTTCTTTACTAATATAATTTACGTAAGGTATTACAATCTTATCTTTATTTCTTACTAATTCATTACCTTTCTCTTTACGTGACTCATTACTCAAAATATCTTTATTTACATCCGTTTTATTATCATTATTTATTTTCCATTTAAATTTCTTTATTTGTTGATTAATCACATTTAATGGATAATACTTCATTATTGAGACATTCTTCACTTTCTGAAGGTTTGATTTCAAAAATTTCTCATGTGAAAGACAATCAACTTTCTTTAATAATCCATTTAATATAATCATTTTCATGAAGTAGGGTTGTTTAGATCTAGAGTTAAGCATTCTACCTGACGCTGAAGAATTTTTGTAACAATTAGTTTTCAGTGCACCTTCAAACTTGGTCACTTCTGTATCTAGGAAATTTAATGTATTTCCTTTCTCAACCTCCATCGTAAATGTTATATTCTTGTTAAATGAGTTAAACTTATCAAGTACAAAATTCACTTCTGTTTCTTTTATAATCAAGAATGTATCATCTACGTATCTTGATTAGGTAAGGTATTCAATCGCATTTAAGCAATCTGAATTAAGGTTTCTCATGGCTACCTCTCACATTATATTACTGAGTGTTCCTCCTATTGGTACTCCTGTCCTTTGATTATAATATTTATTATTAAATTTAAAATTAGTAATGTTTAACACAACCTTTAAAATTTTAATTATTTTTGCAGACGTATATTTTGGACTTAATACATTTCTATCTACAAATATTCTCATAACGTTTCAATGTCTATTCGTGACATCATCAAGTGGCACGAATTTACAGCATTACTACGGTCTTGACCACATTTCTCAGTAGTTTTTTAATGTTTATCCATCAAATAGATTTAAGGCACTCTTTGGGTTAAAGAAAATGATTTTAATATAAAATTTAATTATTCCACATACAAGAATTGAAACAACTTGCTATTATCTTCACCTTGAAATAATATTAAATTAAATAAATAATGAAAACGTACGACCTTTTATGGACGATCAGTATATATTTTGTGACAAATACTCACAACGTTTTGGTTTTCCATTGAAGCAGTCGTCAAGTGAATAAGAAACATAACAGAACAATTGAACATGGCATTAAACATAAATTGTTCAATTGTTGTGTTGTGTTTCTTGTTATAATTTATCAGTATTGCTAGCACGTATTATTTCCAAAGTTAAAAGAATCTTTTTGATTTTTCCACATAATTTTAAATTTTATTTTATAAATTCAGTGAAACATTTTATTATTTTTTGTTAATAAACATATCACGAAGGGAGTACGTTTTTTAAATTTGTGTAACGAATCTGTTTTTTTCCTTTTAATATAAAAGTATTAATAATTCGTACAGGTCATATTTGAGTAAAATACGAGGAATAAGATATGCATCCACTTCCAAAATGTATTTACTAAATAATATGCAATTTTGCGACAATTATTACATTGTATTGGGAGCTCGAGAGTAGGATTAGAACCTGAATAAAAGGAAGATCTTCCCTCTTCCCAAAAATATATTATTGTTACAATATTACACACTTAAGAAACCGAGAGCCTTAAAGACATAAAACACAGGTTATTTAAAGTCTGTTCAATTATTGTTGTATGAAAACTCATCAAGTATAGTTGGTTGTGTTCCGTACGTAGTTAGTTCAGTCGTGTGATTTTTCGTAGTCGTGTCGTAGTCTTCAATTTTTTTAACAATACAATACCTATCTCTGTCTGTCTGTGACCTATATAAACAAAAATAATCGTGGTTCATATGCGGTGTGGAGTGAATCTTTTGAGAATTTCATTCAAGGTGAATGCGAAGTGATGCCCCAGGATTTGGTCCGGGGCAGCGGGGAATATAATGGTGATTATAGTGCATTTACGAAGGATATATAAACTATATAAAATACCATATTGTAAGAATAATATATATGTTAATTTGGAAAGTTATTGAAGGTACTCGTTACTCGTAAAGATATGGGTAAATGGATGGGATATAATTGGAATAACAAGAATAGGGTAGAGATAACAAGAGAACTAATAATTGATTGGAAGACTCGTTGGGATATGCTTAGAACTGACGAATTTACTTAACATGAGATAGCAGACATTAAGAACAGAGGCGAGAGTGAAAAATTTTTCACTCTAAGTGCGACCTCATTAGAGACGATCACAGAATGTTGTAATTTTGCAACGTATTTGCAATATTATAGTTAAAGAGGTACATAAAATGTCAATATAAAATTAAAAAATATATTACGTATAAAAATTTAATTTTACTAAAGGAACAGTTACTACCATTGATGAAGATGTGGTGATCTTATATGTTAGAGATAAAATTAAACGAAAAAAAATTGTGGAATTTTACATAAATGAAGTATCTTTTGGGCTGATGAACATGAAAAATTAACCAGGCATGTGATTGGTATCTTTTAAATATTTTCTAACTTTTATGTAGTTTACATAAAATTAACAATATTTTCTCTTTAATTTCAAGGTTTCACTAGAAAAAAAAATCACAATTTATAAATAATACAACTCATTAAAGTGATTCTCACTCTAAAATATTATATTTTGCTGTTAGACAATAAATTTACAAAAATTCTATGGTTGCGATGAGTAGGAGTCCGGACTCTGAGTCGCAGCGCCTCTGCGGAAATACCACGGTACGGTGGCGACTCTTTAGCTGCAGTGTTGGTTTGTAAACACTGTACTGGTTTGATATCCGACCTTGACTTTATTAACCAAAATGTTTAATCATATGATATCTTGAATTTCCTTTTTCATTTCCATCGTCATCCTGTATTAGAATGGACATTCTCCACGACTTATGACGAACAGAGCTGTAAGAAAAAGCATTTAAAATAAATATTCACATGTATTTTTCTTTGTTGTGCATCACAATAGTAATTGAAATAATAACTCAAATCATTTACATGTTTTAATTTTGTATTTCAATTAATCATATTATGTTGAATGATAATCGGAGATACGACCCAGAAACTTCAGAATTACATGCTGGTGCGCTACCATTCCATAATCCGTTCGTTCTCCGGTCTCTTCTACCATTGTCATTCACTTTCGTATTTTAGAAATTGTGAAATAAATCTAAAATATTATCTATACATGTCCTTGAAAATCATTATATTTCACGTGAAGTTTGGTCAATTTATTTGGCATCACCTCAGTATTGATAAAATAATATTTAGCCGTTTCTTGCCCGAAAAAATACGACAGCCGTATAGACAGAGATGAAGCTCATTCCTGAGAATATTTCAAGTCAGCACACTATAACGGGAGAACCGCGAAACATTTTTTACGACCCTCGAGTTATAGTTTACTTTGTGTTATTAATCAACTCTGTCAAAATTAATATTTGAAGTGGTATGTCTGGTGAGAGAAAATAGAGAATTATGTTCCGAATTACCTCATACATTACAATATGAAAACATTTTATTTTAATACTATGTAGTAAAAAAAACTTTAAATAAAGAAACATACTATTTATATTTGCCAGCTTGAAATAATATAAAATTGCTGATGAAAATCATAATATAGCGTTTCAAATAATAAATTTGACCCACTCGTTCTATTCGCCGGGATACATTTTGGCAAACCCCATCTCGTGCCGGTCCGATTGTGTATATAAAATGGTCCCCGGGGTAAGATAATAACTTCAAACACCGCTGTTCAACTTAACTGTGTGACTCTAATATTATCAAGTGAAAGATGTACGTAGAATTAAATCACTAAAATGTCTGAAGTTGGCAACAATGAATTGTCGGAGAAGTAAGTTCTGTAAGTTAAAATCAAAATAAATACGTATTTCTACTTATGAAATAATGAATTGTATTCCAACTATTATTTTACATTCAAGACACACATGAAATTTTAGGAGTAAAAACTAATCACATTTGCCAGTAGAGTGGTTATTTATTTAGATTTTTTTACCATATTGTTTACGATATTTATGCCACTTCAGACAATTCAGTGATTTAATTCGACTTATGCTAATACGCTCCGCATTATTCTCTGATATATCTGTCTCATCACATTTAGGAAGAAAAAGGCGAAGTCCACTTACGCTGACCCGTTTGGCAGGCGTGTACGCGAGCGAAACACTCATTGCTGAAGGTCTGAACGGGAGTTCCGTGTCCGACAACGCACCGAGGGTCGTAAATGAAGGTACATTCATCTAGGTGGCAATTTTCGGGCCAGATGATGTCACGGTAGTAACAAATATTTCTGGGCAGCACTGTCTTTCCCGCTGCCAAGACCACGGCGCCTGCTGAAGACGAAGAAGTGATTTAAAAAAAATAAAACTTGACATATTTTCCGTCTGCATATATAATTAAAAACAAATAAAACGACTGTATTTTTTAAGAACAGACAAATATTTGGTTAAAACAAATAAATAGCAAACATACAATGTTTGATTCCTTTTTGTGGAAAAAGAAACTGAAAATATAATTTTTCTGTAAATATTAATTTTATTTTATTTCCTTTATTGCACATAATTGCTTCATTTTATTCATTGTAAATTCAATACCCATGTTTGTTTGGAAAATAAGTAATACATTTAAATAATGATGTGCTGTTGACCATTGTTGTACTTAGCTGATGTTGATTTTCTTGTGTATCACAACTGACGTGAACCCATTGCCCTGTCAATTTGCCCGAGGATGACTCACATAAAGGATTGAAACGTTAAATGTTATTTTATTTATTTGTTTTATTTATCTGTGTTTTAGAGTAAATATAACTCTGTTCTTAAAAACAAGGGTCGTTTTATTTGTAATTAAAAAAGTTAAATTTTAGTACATGAAGAGATGAAGAAATGTAGACATTATTGAATATACTGTCGTATTGTACTTACTGAAGTTAAAATTTGTTTAATATTGAGATCCGTCCCGACAATCCTAGCCCACTTAACGTTTAATTGGCTATATATTTCTAGGATAATAATAAAAATATAACGACCCAATTCATTCACAGACACGATATTTAAAATAACATAAATAAATAGATGAAGAATTATGGACTCAGGGGTAAGTTATTGCGTGTAGGCCACAAAAGTTCGGAAAATTTTATGTGATTTTGATCTAACAGCAAAAATGTTTTCCTGATCTATTCCACGTTACTTATTCTGTGCAATATGTGCAATAAGGAAGCCATGCTTTCACGATTAAATGAACTTTTGCTATTATTTAGAGGTGAAAGCTCCTATTAAAGATGTAGGACTTCTGGAAGGGTTTAATAAAATATGTTAGTTGCGAACGAAATGTTTATAGCATTAAATTTAATCACATTCTTACATGAGCTAACTTTCCTTAGTGCAATATTTAAAAAAGAGGAAAGAGAAAACTATGAGTGGACTGACTAATATGAAGAGAAATAAGGTTTGAGATGAGATGTATATTATGCAGATTAATTATAATAATAGAGAATACTCACCCAACAGAAGCAGAACAAGTGTAGTGTATGAAGACGCCATTTCGAATCCGAAACTAGTTTATGTAGATGAACTGTCTTGTTTAAGTACTACGAATTAAGACCGTTATCTGGGTCATCATGTCCCTCGTCAGGTGCGTACGTGCTGGTCAGAGTACATAAACAGGTAGCCGACGTGATTTTTTAACCGTAACATCCAAACGATTACGTCTTTCAGTTCTGCAGACAGCACGGACATAGTAGCGATGCGATATGCAACCAATGATAGTGTAGGAGCATGCTACACTCAGAACTGTTACATATTATCACTCCATGGTATCCACTCACTTGCAAAGATATTACATGTAAACACACGAAAGACATTGTGTGTTCATATCAAGGCGCAGGACAAGTTCATATCGAACGCAAGACAAACAAACGTTTGTTTACTCCAAAAGAACGACAGATCTGTACGCGTTCCTAGACGAGAAATGATGTTGTATTAACAAGAAATACGAACGCTGTTAGGAGAGTTCCAGAACACCTGTTAAGGCAAGACTTATTGACAAGAAATACGAACGCTGTTAGGAAGGTTACAGAACAGCGACAAAGGATTCTCTCGGCGAATCACTAGGTTGCCAAGGCGAAATAAGTTTGTTGATCGCAAATAGAAATCATTCTGACTAGAGATCTCGTGCCGAACAGACATATGTGAAAGCGCTGACCGCTGCGTCAAACCAGCTCACGGATACCTGAGACGAAATTCCCTCGCCATCCGAGCTCGGATTCAGTCAAACGACTATGTGCCAGTCCTGCAGCATATGAACATAGTGATTGAACTTTGTGAAGTGAATCTTGAAGATATTTCTACAACACGAATTCGTGAGTGCTGCAGAGTAATACAAAAACATTGTATTTTCAGGAATTGCAGACGATTTTGACGTGCCCTGCTGTTGTTGGCACCAAAATAGTTTTCCTCGTTAGATGTTACATGTTTTATTTCTACGAGCATTCAGTTTTCGCTCACATAAGAATAAAACTCGTCCTTTTTCTGATTTCTAACATATTTATTTTGAAGGGGATTTCGTTATGGAACAACGTAGTTGAGACCTGTGAAGTAATGAAATAAATCAACCCCGACAATAGTATGTAGCGGGAGACAGTCGGAATTTATCAATAGATATTGTGAATAATATACTACATTACACCATGTACTAACTAGTGAATTACTTCGTACAACGGATCTCATCTGCAACCGAAAATAGATTCATATTCCTTGAATGTTTGTCATGGTAATACTTTGGAACTCGTTCATAAGTGACACTCAATTTTTCAATTGTAGAACCTCTTACTTATTAGGATGATAATTTGACGAATTGGCGATGACATGTCCTTGAAGATGTGAGTAAAAGTTGTATTTTGCGTGATAACTGATTGCATCCAATAATTCGAAGCCCAATATATTTAGGAGGAGAAATATATAGAAAATCACCTTGAGAAAATATATTTGTATTTGACACACGGAAACCGTATCTAGTCACAATTTCATCAATAAAAGGTACCTTCTCTTTTTGTTCTACTCGGTTCTTCCAAAATTCCTCACCAATCCAAATTTTCGCTTATACTAATTGACACGAACCTTCCCTTAATAGGAGTATTGATGTGTACCGCATTTTAATTAACACTTCAATTTATATTTTAATTTGACTAAGACTTCAATATTGGGTCGAAACGCAGAGAGCTTTTAATAAAAAATATATACTGTTCGCACGTTAAAGGTCATAAGCCTAGATTAAATATTCGTTGTGATTTTCTTATAATATTTATGTTGATAAAAAGTTATATAAAAGTCTAAAATAGTAATCTCCTGAACGAAATTTGGTTTTTATAGTAACATACTAATGGAAAGATAATTAACTTCGAATTCTACCGCTGTTGTTCTTCTTTCTAATACCCTCTCTTCCTACGTTGGAGTTCGAGAGTCTTCACCGAGCTTAGAAATACCATGATCGATTAACGAGACAAAACACGAACAAACAAACAAACAAAAAAAAACAAAAAAAAGAGAAGAGAAAGAAATAAAGAAAATCAAACTTGTCAAACCGCATGGGAGTGGTCTTATTCCTAACCTCAAAACTCACTGAAATATCGTATTGCAATCTGACCACCAAACTCCAGGACTCTTTGACTTAAGAAAGATGGTGTTCGAAGTCTCAGTCAGTTAACTCTTAAGCCCAGACAAGAATGGTTAAGTTCTTTCTTTGTTTTAAATTTTTTTCTATTAGGAAGGTCATCATAGGTCAAGAAGAAAGACTTCTGCATTAACTAATTAAAACAGTTAATAAAACCCTAAGCCAATAACATAACCAAATTAGAAAAAACGGATTTTTTAAAAAGCGTTCCAATCTCTTTCCGTGGTTTACAAGTCAATAAAATGTCAGAAAATAGTTAAGTATTTTCACAATCCTTTCCTTAAAAACATCCACAAAGAAGAAAGGGAGAGAACTTTCACTATCTTTTGGATTTCATTGTCGAAGTATATCAATATTAATTTTCAAGAGCATGTTTCGTGTAAACTTTATAAATTCAAATAACCTAACTGTAAATCTAACTTAATTACTATTAATTAATTAATTATTGCAGCTGATTTTTGTGTAAAAAATGTATGTGAGCACGGCTCATAATTGTAATGTATGAAATTCAATTGATTTAATTCTCATTCGAGTATAATTCCCATTATTTCTTAGCAAATTTGTTCTGTCTATTTGCAAGTTTACTCCGCGTCTAGGCTTAGAAAGTTTTGGAAAAATAAGATCTAAAACAAGTTACTTGACAGCGATTTGTAGCAATTAATGTTTACATTGCCTGGTAATATAACATGGCATGTTTTTACAGTTGAAACTCTAAATCATGTAACTTCGATCTCTCCGAGAGAAAAGCATGGGTATTACACGTGTGGACCTGTCCTGTTACTTTATTAGTCTGACCCTGGGCCACACTCAAGTTAGAGCGAACAAAATATTTAAATCGATATTCCGCCCGCATAAAGTGATTAAAAAGATGTTTAAAAAATCGATATTCTTGAAACGAAAACGCTTCCTAACCACGAGCATTGGGAGTGAGGGCAGTTATGCTGTCATAAATTAAACCTGTGAACGTATAACGATGTTTCAGCGAGTTCAGGTTTTCTCATATCGTAATTGGGAATCAAATTTAAAGATGTAGAAACAGATACTTTTTGTGACAAAAAACTTATAAAATAACTAGCTGATTTTCCCGGCGTCGTCCGGAATTATTTTTACTTGTTAGACTAATCTTCCTTTACTGAGGAAAAAAAATTCTATATTTATTGTAAGACCAAAATAGTTTTATTTAAAAACAATTTTTGAATAAGTAGACTATAAGTTTATTCGTGTGTGTATGAGAGTGTGTGCAAATAAAAAATAAATTAATTAACTTAATAGTTTTTAAAAACATCTTTAGCATCCTAATATTACAAATTTACAACAATAAAATTTTAACACAAAACTTGATTGTACACCATTTTGAGTTTCATCACGTTTTAAAGACTTTTTTTTCCCGTTGAATGTACGAAACAAAACAAAAAATAAATCTGATGGGTAAATTTGATGATATGAGTTTTTCCTTCGGAAATTAAAGTAATTTTACACTTCTATTTTTAATAACGTTTTTTCATTAATTTAGGTAAACGTTTGTTGAGAGCATGTGCTGTTGCGGACATTTTTTGTAGAACTCTTTGAGGCGAACAATGTTGCCACTCATAGTTGTCACCTATTTGTAACCGTCTAAACAGCGTAAAGAGAATATAGCTCTCTTTTTCCCCGGTTTCATCGACATTTATGGTCAACATTATTTTCTATCATTTTCGCACATTTTTAATATAAAAGTAAGTGTACGTTTTACGTTCTACATTCTTCCCGACCATCCCGACCATCCCGACCATCCCGACCATACCGACCATACCGACCATACCGACCATACCGACCATACCGACTTGCCAAATTCCACCGCGATCCGTGCTGTGATTTAGTCGTGATTAGGTAGCAAACAAACGCACTTTCACATTTCATATTTTTGTATTAGTACTAGCTGATTACCTGGCGTTGCCTATTATTTTTAACACTAATCTTCTTTTACTCAGGAACATATAAAATCTATATCGAAAAAACAAAATAATTTTACTTGCTTGTTTCTAAAAACATGTACTGTGTCCTAATTTTACAAATTCGTAATAACATTTAATATCGGTGAGAGAAGCAAATCATTAATAATAACTTCGGAGAAATTAATAAAAGATTAAATTAATGCAAAGATTTGAGAACTACAAAAATTGATGGGCGATTACTGATTTGGTCAAAGCAATATTTCTCTCTAATATCAAGCATTCTTTTCATCGATACTTCTACAACGCTTCTTCTAGCTTTATTTGAACTGAATTCTAGCTTCTCAAATTCAATTTTAGCTTTCTCTGCTCATGCCTATCTATTGAAATAATTAACCTTGAAGTGTAAAATTAATAGTTACGATTTATCATCGAATAATCTATAGTTTAATAATAACACGTACCAATTCAAGATTGAGCGTAATATAGTGACATACTGACGTGTTAGAAAGTGCATGGAAATTGTATTAAAAATAGTGCAACACATAGGTGAGAATGTAACGTGAGCAAGATTTACAGTGTGTGTTGGAGAAATATCAGGTCAATGGATTGGAAAGTGTGACATATAAATTTATAGTTTGAACAACAAAGATAGACATCATAATCGAGAAAATATAAACACAAATATTAAAAAACTATTAGCAGAGGTGAGTGCAAGTTTACCAGAATAATAGCTATAAGTATTGTCTTCTTCCGCAAAAGTAGCAAAAATTTAATGCAGTGGCTTATACATAATTATAATAAACATGTGTTGTATATTTGAAACATGACCCCTTCAAACTGTTGAACGAAGGTACAGAATAAAGGGTGCATTATTAGGGACATGACATGTTAGGTCTACTAGCACGAGTAGCGGAGATCTTAGGGACTTAATACCTCTCAAGTGGGAAAAGTTTTTAAAAAATAGGAAGGAAGGGAACAACACTACTCATAACCCATGGGAGGATACAGAAGATCATATAGAAGGGAGATATTGAATATAAATATAATAAAACAACCATAACGACGCCATTTTGAAAAATACAAACATCAAGAGAAACGATCGATTTCAAAAATCAGTTAATAACTCAGGAACTGAGTTGAATATAGTGATGCGGTTTAAAATTTAATGAAGAGTAAATAAAATAAAATATAGTACTAAGAAAAAATACCTACAATTAATAATGGTAAATTTTCGACTAAAATAAATAGAAATAGCAAAAAATTGAATCGGACACAAAATAAAGATAATAAGAAAATAAAAACAGACAATTAAGAAAAATCCAACAAAACACCACCCAGATGGTATTACTTACAATAATAATAATTTTACAGATAAAGGGAAAAGGCTAAACAAAAAGCCAAAATATAAGAGGGATAAAATAGAGACAAAAGAGACACAAAAATCAAATAAGAGATAAACCAAAAAATACCACCCAGAAAGCAATACTAGGAGTCACAAATAATATAGTAATATAGAACAGAAAAAGATGGAAAAGAGGATAATGTTACAAACGGCGGAAGCAACGAAGATAAAAGAATTGTCGTAGGGAAGTGATGAAAAACAAAGTAAATCTCATTTGGAATTTTTGGGAAGTTTTAGAATAGTTGAGAACATGACAGAGACAGATACTGGCAGTGAAACAGGTTTGCGATAAGACAATGTTACTGAAGATAGAGGATTAGGCGGGAGTACACGTTACGGCTAGGGTAAAAAAGGGAAGAAGATGAAGAGAATGGATGAAAAAGAGAAAAGGAGAATCGATTTGGATTTATTAAGGAAACAGATGGAGGAAATGTAAGGTGTTTTTCAGGGAGAAAGTTTTAATAGAATAAAGCAAAGCATTCGTAAAATGTTAAGGAATGGAGTATGTGAATTATGGAACACAATTATATGTTTACATATTGAGAATGATGATCTGCGAGATAAAGTAATTTTAAAGGAAGAAATTAAAACACTTGAAAACTTTGTGCATGGTAAAACAAAGGCACTGCAAGGAAACGAGTTTATAATAGCAAAAAAAGTAGAAGATCGACTAAATAAGGGTACAGGAGGTAACGGAACAGGTAAAGGAGAGCTGCATATACAGCAATATAATGCAGTAGTACAGTAAACTACAGAAATAGAAGAGGCAATCGGTGTGCATATGGGAGCTGGAGGAGACACTGGTAGGATAGCAGGAACANGTGGTACAGGTTGTAGAAGAAAAATGGAGCAGGTGGAGAATAGAATAACATAGAAAATACGAGACAGAGAATATATATGCCGGGGTATTGCAAAGAATTCAAAGACGATAGCAACACCAGACAATCATCAGAGAAATAGAAGGGAATGCATTAAGTAATATATTGCAAAAGAAACTAAATGCGGAAAAGATGATAGTGAGGATACAGAGAACCAGGGAAACGGGGACAAGTGATTGAGTAATAACAGAGCCAAATCGAGAAGAACATGCAAAATTAACTGGATTATTAAAGCAAACAACGGGGGTTAATATAAACGACGTAGGGAAAAGTCGGCCGCGTTTGAGTGGGTTAGGAATGCCAGTAGGAAAAGGAAAAGATATGATACAAGAAATAGCATACTATAATTTTCCAGAGGAAGAATGGGAGATGGTTAAGAAAGAGATGAAATTGATGTATCGACAAAGAACAAAAGATGCAGGGACAGAGGCACGGGGATTGAAAGTAAATGGAAATATATTAAAGAAGTTTCAAAAAGAAGGCCGTAAATACATTTCAATGCAGGGATTGAGGGTACTTGAGGATCTAGAACCAGTAAGATGTTATCGGTGTCATCGATATAGACACATTACAATGTGTCAATATAATATAAATGTGTGTGGCCATTCTGAGGAGGGGGCATATATACAAGATTTGTGTCAACAAACATGCGAAACACGTATGTATGAATTATAAACGCAGGCGTCAAGAACATAGGCATAGTGTAATGAGTTGGTCATGCCCAGAATATAAGCTGGCGAAGAGATTACAAGAGGAAAGAACAAATTATGATTAAGTTAATACAACAGAATTTGCAACGATACAAGATCACTTCTGCTGAGATGGGTGAATATACGATAAGGAATGAATATCATATAGGTTGTTTTCAGGAGGTACACACAATAGGTGGAAATTTGCCTTACAATATAGAGTGATAGCACGAAATAAGCCTTGGAGTGAGATAGAATTGAGAGGGGAAGGACAAGTATTGGCGTTGGAGCAATATATAATACAACGCACAGGTTGTAATATATACGTAGCATGGACAAGAAATCGTTATACTAAATAGTGCTTGTCAATGCATTAAAAATTTGGAAGAGGATATCGAAAAGTTATCAAAAATTATAAGAGAATACAATTATGAGCACATCAAATTGTGTATCGATACAAACGCACGAACACGATGTTTTGGAGATAAAATAAGAAACAAACGAGGAAGGTTGCTAGATAAATTCATTATGGACAACAGTACGTTAGCATTGAATGAGTATGGCGAGGTGACTTTTCAGGGACGGAGAGGGAACTCAATAATCGATGTTACATTAATAAATCAATGGAAACATTCAAGAAGAACGCGTAGAAAATAGTTAATAAACTGCAAGGCGATCATAAAGCCACACATATTAAAATAATTGCAATAGAATACTAATCGAATAGTAAGTGAGGGAATACATTTTCGGCAATAGATTGGAAAAAGTTAACTAAAAGAAAGGAAAAGATACGGAATCAGAAAAATGAGAAAATGAGGACATCAGAGACAACAGAAGAATTGGTGGATAGTCTGCAATTAGGATTGTTATGAGTATGTGGAGAGTGTTTTGTCAGTCAAAAACGACACCAGTTGCAACGGGCGCGTCGAAAGGGGTGGAATACGGAAAAGGAACACAATGAGTACA
>NNCF01127802.1:584590-601782 GCA_002313205.1 Laupala kohalensis
TCCCGACCATCCCGACTTGCCAAATTCCACCGCGATCCGTGCTGTGATTTAGTCGTGATTAGGTAGCCAACAAACGCACTTTCACATTTCATATTTTTGTATTAGTACTAGCTGATTACCTGGCGTTGCCTATTATTTTTAACACTAATCTTCTTTTACTCAGGAACATATAAAATCTATATCGAAAAAACAAAATAATTTTACTTGCTTGTTTCTAAAAACATGTACTGTGTCCTAATTTTACAAATTCGTAATAACATTTAATATCGGTGAGAGAAGCAAATCATTAATAATAACTTCGGAGAAATTAATAAAAGATTAAATTAATGCAAAGATTTGAGAACTACAAAAATTGATGGGCGATTACTGATTTGGTCAAAGCAATATTTCTCTCTAATATCAAGCATTCTTTTCATCGATACTTCTACAACGCTTCTTCTAGCTTTATTTGAACTGAATTCTAGCTTCTCAAATTCAATTTTAGCTTTCTCTGCTCATGCCTATCTATTGAAATAATTAACCTTGAAGTGTAAAATTAATAGTTACGATTTATCATCGAATAATCTATAGTTTAATAATAACACGTACCAATTCAAGATTGAGCGTAATATAGTGACATACTGACGTGTTAGAAAGTGCATGGAAATTGTATTAAAAATAGTGCAACACATAGGTGAGAATGTAACGTGAGCAAGATTTACAGTGTGTGTTGGAGAAATATCAGGTCAATGGATTGGAAAGTGTGACATATAAATTTATAGTTTGAACAACAAAGATAGACATCATAATCGAGAAAATATAAACACAAATATTAAAAAACTATTAGCAGAGGTGAGTGCAAGTTTACCAGAATAATAGCTATAAGTATTGTCTTCTTCCGCAAAAGTAGCAAAAATTTAATGCAGTGGCTTATACATAATTATAATAAACATGTGTTGTATATTTGAAACATGACCCCTTCAAACTGTTGAACGAAGGTACAGAATAAAGGGTGCATTATTAGGGACATGACATGTTAGGTCTACTAGCACGAGTAGCGGAGATCTTAGGGACTTAATACCTCTCAAGTGGGAAAAGTTTTTAAAAAATAGGAAGGAAGGGAACAACACTACTCATAACCCATGGGAGGATACAGAAGATCATATAGAAGGGAGATATTGAATATAAATATAATAAAACAACCATAACGACGCCATTTTGAAAAATACAAACATCAAGAGAAACGATCGATTTCAAAAATCAGTTAATAACTCAGGAACTGAGTTGAATATAGTGATGCGGTTTAAAATTTAATGAAGAGTAAATAAAATAAAATATAGTACTAAGAAAAAATACCTACAATTAATAATGGTAAATTTTCGACAAAAATAAATAGAAATAGCAAAAACTTGAATCGGACACAAAATAAAGATAATAAGAAAATAAAAACAGACAATTAAGAAAAATCCAACAAAACACCACCCAGATGGTATTACTTACAATAATAATAATTTTACAGATAAAGGGAAAAGGCTAAACAAAAAGCCAAAATATAAGAGGGATAAAATAGAGACAAAAGAGACACAAAAATCAAATAAGAGATAAACCAAAAAATACCACCCAGAAAGCAATACTAGGAGTCACAAATAATATAGTAATATAGAACAGAAAAAGATGGAAAAGAGGATAATGTTACAAACGGCGGAAGCAACGAAGATAAAAGAATTGTCGTAGGGAAGTGATGAAAAACAAAGTAAATCTCATTTGGAATTTTTGGGAAGTTTTAGAATAGTTGAGAACATGACAGAGACAGATACTGGCAGTGAAACAGGTTTGCGATAAGACAATGTTACTGAAGATAGAGGATTAGGCGGGAGTACACGTTACGGCTAGGGTAAAAAAGGGAAGAAGATGAAGAGAATGGATGAAAAAGAGAAAAGGAGAATCGATTTGGATTTATTAAGGAAACAGATGGAGGAAATGTAAGGTGTTTTTCAGGGAGAAAGTTTTAATAGAATAAAGCAAAGCATTCGTAAAATGTTAAGGAATGGAGTATGTGAATTATGGAACACAATTATATGTTTACATATTGAGAATGATGATCTGCGAGATAAAGTAATTTTAAAGGAAGAAATTAAAACACTTGAAAACTTTGTGCATGGTAAAACAAAGGCACTGCAAGGAAACGAGTTTATAATAGCAAAAAAAGTAGAAGATCGACTAAATAAGGGTACAGGAGGTAACGGAACAGGTAAAGGAGAGCTGCATATACAGCAATATAATGCAGTAGTACAGTAAACTACAGAAATAGAAGAGGCAATCGGTGTGCATATGGGAGCTGGAGGAGACTCTGGTAGGGTGGCAGGAACAAAACAGGTGGTACAGGTTGTAGAAGAAAAATGGAGCAGGTGGAGAATAGAATAACATAGAAAATACGAGACAGAGAATATATATGCCGGGGTATTGCAAAGAATTCAAAGGCGATAGCAACACCAGACAATCATCAGAGAAATAGAAGGGAATGCATTAAGTAATATATTGCAAAAGAAACTAAATGCGGAAAAGATGATAGTGAGGATACAGAGAACCAGGGAAACGGGGACAAGTGATTGAGTAATAACAGAGCCAAATCGAGAAGAACATGCAAAATTAACTGGATTATTAAAGCAAACAACGGGGGTTAATATAAACGACGTAGGGAAAAGTCGGCCGCGTTTGAGTGGGTTAGGAATGCCAGTAGGAAAAGGAAAAGATATGATACAAGAAATAGCATACTATAATTTTCCAGAGGAAGAATGGGAGATGGTTAAGAAAGAGATGAAATTGATGTATCGACAAAGAACAAAAGATGCAGGGACAGAGGCACGGGGATTGAAAGTAAATGGAAATATATTAAAGAAGTTTCAAAAAGAAGGCCGTAAATACATTTCAATGCAGGGATTGAGGGTACTTGAGGATCTAGAACCAGTAAGATGTTATCGGTGTCATCGATATAGACACATTACAATGTGTCAATATAATATAAATGTGTGTGGCCATTCTGAGGAGGGGGCATATATACAAGATTTGTGTCAACAAACATGCGAAACACGTATGTATGAATTATAAACGCAGGCGTCAAGAACATAGGCATAGTGTAATGAGTTGGTCATGCCCAGAATATAAGCTGGCGAAGAGATTACAAGAGGAAAGAACAAATTATGATTAAGTTAATACAACAGAATTTGCAACGATACAAGATCACTTCTGCTGAGATGGGTGAATATACGATAAGGAATGAATATCATATAGGTTGTTTTCAGGAGGTACACACAATAGGTGGAAATTTGCCTTACAATATAGAGTGATAGCACGAAATAAGCCTTGGAGTGAGATAGAATTGAGAGGGGAAGGACAAGTATTGGCGTTGGAGCAATATATAATACAACGCACAGGTTGTAATATATACGTAGCATGGACAAGAAATCGTTATACTAAATAGTGCTTGTCAATGCATTAAAAATTTGGAAGAGGATATCGAAAAGTTATCAAAAATTATAAGAGAATACAATTATGAGCACATCAAATTGTGTATCGATACAAACGCACGAACACGATGTTTTGGAGATAAAATAAGAAACAAACGAGGAAGGTTGCTAGATAAATTCATTATGGACAACAGTACGTTAGCATTGAATGAGTATGGCGAGGTGACTTTTCAGGGACGGAGAGGGAACTCAATAATCGATGTTACATTAATAAATCAATGGAAACATTCAAGAAGAACGCGTAGAAAATAGTTAATAAACTGCAAGGCGATCATAAAGCCACACATATTAAAATAATTGCAAGAGAATACTAATCGAATAGTAAGTGAGGGAATACATTTTCGGCAATAGATTGGAAAAAGTTAACTAAAAGAAAGGAAAAGATACGGAATCAGAAAAATGAGAAAATGAGGACATCAGAGACAACAGAAGAATTGGTGGATAGTCTGCAATTAGGATTGTTATGAGTATGTGGAGAGTGTTTTGTCAGTCAAAAACGACACCAGTTGCAACGGGCGCGTCGAAAGGGGTGGAATTCGGAAAAGGAGCACAATGAATACAGAAATGCGAGATTATACTATAGGGAAATGGTACTGGAGGCAAAAGGATAAATGGACAGGATTATGTTGAAACAACATTTAAAAATCAATATGGGGAATACCATATTTAATTAGTAAAGGCAAGATAAGAAGGAAAGAAATGGAAATCATTGAGTATAGAAGGAGAGGGGTGTACGCAAACACGGCACGAATTAGCGCTACACATGAAGAAAAGCATATTTCCTAAATAGAGGAAAAAGAATGGGAGGTAAGGCAGGTGGCGCAGAAATATATACGAGAAATACAAAAAGGAATAATAAAAGCAGTAACGATTAAAGAAGAAAAGAGCACCCGGATATAATGAGATACCACTTGAAATATTAAAGAGAACAATAGGTGAATTGATAAATTATGTGTGTGAGATTTATAATAAATGCCTTAAAGAAGGCTACTATCCAAAACGTTGGAAAATTGCAGAATTGAGATTCTTTCTAAAAGGAAAAAACAGACCATGGCATGACTCATAGTCATACAGGCCTATCACTGTTGCCAATTTAAAGAAAAAAATTCGACAGTATAATATTAGATAGATTGCAAGCATACTGACAGGCTCATGGAAAAATGAATACGAACCAGTACGGTTTTGTGCCAGGAAGTGGAACCAGTGAAGCGCTACGGGATTTTTTTTGTTTTTCGTGGGGCTTTAGGGCTCGTCAACATCAAAGGTCATTAGAGCCCATGCAAGTAGGGAAAAATGAAGTTTCGCACCATAGAGAAGAGCCATAGTAACTCTTCCCCGTGTGTGGGACTCGCCGAATATCTCGACCATACCCACTAAAAAACCCTCCTGAAATCAACAAATATCTAAATAGAAAGATGAAAGAAAAGAAAAGAAAACAGAATACCAATACATTATTTCGCAAAAAAGGAAAACAATTTTCTAAATATCATATTTTTGAATTACAGAAACGAACGATGAAAACAAAGAAGACAATAAAGATGAAAAGGGAATGCAAATTTTAAACCCTCCCGAGAACTTGTGGGAGGAGCCCCGATCTACTCATAAAATTCAATAGTTTATTAACATTAACCGTTTCATTTCCGAGAATTGTTGGTAAATCTGCAGCCAGACCAATTTGTCTCCGTATACTTGAGTATCTTCTGCAATCAGTTAGTAGGTGACGCACTGTCAGAGAACAGCTACACTCCTCACAAACGGGTTCATCATCAAGTAGTAAGAGATACCTATGAGTGAGAGGACAATGTCCTATGCGCAGGCGGGTCAGCAAGACCTCGTTGCGCCGGGCTGGCCTACAGGAACTGCTCCATGACTTAACAGATGATTTAATAAGTCGGAGCTTATTCCTTTCAACAGCTAACCACTCATTGCTCCATTCACTGAGAATCCTTATCTTGACGGAATTTAGTAGGTCACGTTTTGGAATCGTGGAGAAATCCACGCGATTCCTGAGGCATGCCGCCTTTGCGGAAACGTCTGCTTTCTCATTTCCACGGGATATAATGGACCAAATAAAAGGGCGCAAAACCAATTATTGCGCATGCATCTATATGGAATTTGAAGGAGCTCAATGGGGTGATATAATAGAAACATTACGGAAAAAGGAAGTACCAGAATATCTGGATCGGATAGTACAATCCTGATAGACATTTAATGTTTGAGAGAGAATAATACAGGTGCAAAAAATAGGATGTCCCTAGGACTCGTCCAGTGGACCGCTTTATTGGAATATAGAGTGCTTTGGGAATCGGAAGAAAAGAACATTAACTGTGTAGCATATGCTGATGATTTTACATTGATAGACGGGGATTCAAGAGAGAAATTGCAGAATGAAACACAAAGGGTGTTAAACACTTCTGAAGAAATATGTGCAAAAAAGAGGGTTGCGTCTTACAGGGGAAAAGACTAAGATACAATGGATAGGCCGTAACAGGAAGAAAAGACGAGATTTTATAGTTAAATTTCGAGATAAAAATATCCAAATAGTACGAAACAACGCTACCTACAAACGGAGTCATCATAGATCAACAGCTGACATTTTAAAAACATTTAGCATACATACGGCGGTGCACAGAAATAATATTTTACAGCATGCTACGGGTAGGACTAATGAACTATGGAATATCGCGAAGGGATCTTAGAATATTATACTCGTACATTTGGATTTTGAGATCAATAATAACGCATGGGTATCAGATATGGGCAGACAGAGCGATAAAGCAACAAGATACAGTTAAGATATATAGATATAATATATTTATTGCAACTTTTAGGAGGGTACAAAACGGTATCCACAGAAGCGTTGAATGTAATAACAGGTATAATGCCTTTAGATTTATATGTTCAAAAGATTAAGTACAGGAGTATATTACAAAGGTGAAAAGAAGTATACAGATAAACGAAGAATGTATAAGAAAAGAGGATAAGAGGGCGCGAAGGAAGTTAACAGAAGTTTGCTAATAGGCTGGCATACAAGATGGGAAATGGCAGTAAAAAGGAGACAAAGATACCGGTATATATCAGAGGTAATATACATAAATAAAAACAGGAGGTGGGTAAATCCAACGAAAAGTGTGCTACAATTTATAACGGGTCGTGGAAACTTTAAGAAGTATCTACAGCAAATAGGAAAAACATAAGATAGCCAATGTGTATTTAGGAAAGGCGAGGATACCCTGGAACATGGTTTATAGGAATGCGAAATATTTGCTAGAGAAAGAGAAGAATATCTTAAGAGTTATCAAAGACAAGATATATTAAACACGAAAAAACCATGGACACTAATAGATACCAAGGCAAAATTAGAAATATTCACGGAATTTACTAACAAGATAACATATTTGAAGGTATTGGTCGGATGGTAGATGTGCGCGCGCCTTCCAGGGACACGGACGGGAACACCGCAAGGTGACTACGATGCGCAGTGCATAGAACACACAAAGGAGCGAGAGATGAAGATTGAAAAGAGAACCTCGTTTTGCTAGTGCCAAAGATACGAGGTGGCATGAACGCCAATAAAATTAAATGAAAACAAAAAAAAACTTACTTGTGGAATTACAATCTTGTGCCTTGACGTTGACGAGTTCTAAAGCCCCACAAGGAAAACTATCTTGTGTTTTATAAATAAAATTTGTTGGTATTATGTTAATATTATAACACGTTCTGAACTATTTTTATTTTTAGGACTGCGGTTCTCGTGAGGTGGGTATACAGTCAAGTATTGTATTAAATTTGTATTGTTATGAATTTGCAAAACTAATACACACACATGTATATACTATATATATATATATATATATATATATATATATATATATATATATACATACATGAGAGAGAGAGGTGAATAACCACATCCAAGGCAAACACGTTACGTTTTCCTCATAATATATTTTTTCCCCTAAACCGATATAGATATTACGCAAAAACCTGTTCTCGCGAAGCATGTTATTAATTAGTGAATAACAACATCAAATGCAAACACGTTGCGTTGTCCTAAACTGTTACATCGTACGAGACTCGTTCGCCTTCGGCGAAACGTGACATACTACAAAATGAAGACAGAGAGCACCCGTCCTCATTGTTAATCTATGCGTCCATCGGCGCCGCTCGACTGAAAGAATGTTGCCCTCCCGTCTGGGAAAGGATCTAATCCCAATCCGGCTAAGGTTTCTCTCCACTCCGTCCTGTCGGTGGTCCTTGTCTGATCCGTACAGCGAACGCGTTTCCGAAGCATGATGGTGCAAAACACTGCACGTTGCACTTGGCAACTTAACTCATTACAGCAGGTCAGACATTTTGTTATCGATTTGATACTATTATGTTGTGAACATTATCTCACTAGCCCCACCGTGGCCCGGGTTTTTCTCCGGATAGTGGCAGAGGTTCCATGGGCGGGAATGTCATTTCATACTTTTGTTATTATTTATCTCTAATTTTGACTGCAATTTTTTTTAATTTATAAGAATAAAATCCGCCACCGCTCTTGGGCCCTTGATGGGACGGTCCCTTGCTTGTTTCCGGAAAATGACTTAGTTTATTATCTTCCGCGTGGTCATACGCAGTTTACAACAGCTTTTTGACAATAAAGTTTGTAGATTTTTTTTACGATTACACATAGTTTTGTTACCGTATTCGAGTAAGTTTAATAATTATGATTTATTAGCAATATTTTCGGAATAATTTTGATGATAATAATAATCTAGCACTTTTTTGCTAATAACGTTTCTCTTGTGTTCTATAGAATATAAATTTGTTGATAATCTGTAGATATTGGACCCTATTATATATTATTTTTGTTCTCTTTATTTTGCATCCCTCGGTTTTGTCTCGGTCGCAGAAAAGTTAAATCCACCACCGTCTTATGGCACTTGTTTGGAATTGATGGAATGACTTGTTTCCGGAGAATTAGTTTATGGTCCCCCAAGTGGACACATGATTTGTAACTTTTTTAAAAAGTAAATATATATTTATATTTTGACTGAATGAATCGTTTCCAAAAAAATCTTCAAAAGACCTTCTTTGTAAAATATTCGATGTCATAAAAACGTGAGCATGAATGCCTGAGATTGGTTGATGATCATTTCATAAACAAGGGGAGAACAGGGATGGGAGCTTCCTCCCCAGATGCAAAAATAAAAAAAAGATAATTGAAATTGGTGAAGTCCCACATCTAGAAAGGAATGAGAATTTGGAACATATAATTATCTATTTAAAATAATACCAGTTCAATAAAATATTATTGAATCTGATGGTTGATACGTATCATTTAAAATGCAATAAATGCTCCAAAGAAATATCAATATTCAAAGAAAAATTGGTAAATTGATATATTCTACTCTGCACAGGGTATTCCGTCAACATGTCTGGAAATTTTAGTTCGTTTTGCCCGACGATGCCCAGGTACAATATCCTTAATTACATTTTTGAATCCGCCTCTGCCTTAGGGCCCTTGATCGGAATTGATGGGATGCTCCCTTGCTTGCTTCCAGAGAGTAAATTAGTTTATTGTCCTCCACGTGGTCACATATAGTTTGTAATGCTTTTCTGACAGTAAATTTATTTTATTTAGTTATTTATTTATGTTAGTTCCCATATTTCTCTACTTTCGTTTTATTAAATTTACTACCACGAAGAAAACCTACGAAGACACTTACAATTTTCAATACTGTATGCTAATATATAGTACGTAATTATGAATTATTTTAAAATCCAGACATATAATAATAATAAATTTAATGTCAAAAAAAAGTACAAACTGCATATGACCACGTGGAGGACAAACTAATTTACTCTCCGGAAGCAAGCAAGCGACCATCCCATCAATTCCGATCAAGGGCCCTATGGCAGAGGCGGATTTAAAAATTTCAGCAAAAATTCCTAGATAAGATAAAAAGTTAGCTGCGAGTTGTAATACTAATAGAATGTCAATATGTTTGTAATTTAACGCAAAAAATTTACATGTGTAAATTATTATCGAACTATAGATTATTCTTAGTATAGTGTTAAAAAATCATAAGAATTGAAATAACACTAAATTCACGATTTATTGTTACAATAAACACGCCCCTAGACAAAGCCTAGATAACCTGTATAAGAAATCCGCCTCTACCCGAAGGAAAAACGGAGAAAAACCCACTTATAGTCACTTATAGAATGAATAGAAAATACACTTATAGAATGCTTAATTAACAAAGCGCGTAGTAAAGATTACTGAATTTTTTTGTTTTCATTTCGATTTTAGGTTATTCATTTGAAACCAATGTTTTCACAGCCTTCAATTTTTCTTCTACTATTATGTCACGTGGGTAATATGTCCGCCTCACGCAATACAATCGAACTCTGGGGGACACATTAGTAAGCTTCATAGTCAAGTCATGTGAGTGAGGATTGACGTCGACTGATAAGCAGTCAATATTGATTGTTTTTCAGAACTCGTAATTCATTCATAAAGAGCAGGGTTATATACAGTTTTCAATAAACATGCGAATGGAATATGGGAAATAAAGGAGTACACGAATAAATTATTTGTTTATTGTGATGTAAGATGTTAAACGAGAAGCGGACGAAACAAGTGAATGATATTAATTGAATGATAATTGTAACGATTAACGTCGTGAAATATCGCATGGTTGAGAACGATAAAATATTTTTACAAGGCAGAGAAACAACAAAAGCTAGTTAAACAATATGTTGTACAAAACCAGCACCCAACTCAATGTAGTTGAAGAATCAGTCAACTACCTTTTTGATTTACTTATGAGAAATTTACTTTTGAGTTGAGTTCGTATGATGGAATGAATCATGTGATTTTTTATGTGAGATGTCATTAGCCTTGATATATATGATCTTCGTTCTTCTCAAATCGACTGAGCCACCAGGTCGATCTAGATACAGTATTGCTCTAGATATTCACTAGATAAGTAAACATGAAACATTATAGTAACAACTTCGGCCTGGTAAAATGGTAACGAGTCTTGAATTAAATCCAAGATTTTCTGACTATCCTCAGTGGCGTTCACCGCGTCACCCTTCCCTGGAACTACAGTCTACAATCCGGAAGACCTGGACCTTATGTTCAGATAAGTTCCATTGTAGTATTTGTAAATGGGGAATGTAGCGTGCTATTGAAGCTTATCTACATGGAGCGATAGGAGGTAGGAGTTTGTTAAAAACTCGTTTGGGTGAAATTAAGAATTTTTACTAACCTTAAAGAATAGTTTGTGTGTAGACCAAATATTGTGGACTTATTATAGAAGATTACTTGAGCTTCTTCGAAGCTCTAAAGCTTTGGTTCTCGTCGCTGCTCAGCTCTTACAAAGAAACCACTTAACAGTAAATAAAGAAAACTCGGGATTTTTTTGGTTCAAAAATTTATTTGACTTAACTAATTCACAAAGGTGTACGGTTCTTGACCACTTAATATTACAGGACTACTGCCACGACGATTCGGTCAGGATAAAAAGAGCAACTACATATCTCGCCAACGTTTCTTTTTTTCAAATAAAATATAAAGTTTATTGTCAAAAAAGTAGTAGTGAGCTGCGTGTGACCTCATGGGGGATAATAAACTAAGTTACTCTCCGCAAACAAACAAGAGATCATTCCATCAATTCCGATGAAGCGTCCAAGAGCAGAGGCGGATTCAATACTCACGAACTTTCTAAAAATAAAATGCGTAGGTATCCACTTATTATAACAAAATGAATTGTAGATATAATTATCGGATATATCTATCCTTCCTCAGGACTAAACTACGATATAAGAAAAATAAAAAATATATCTACAATCTATAACAGACTCTACCTAAAAATGGTACGAGGTACCATCGGATACATCGATCATTTCGGCGGGCGAGCGGGTGGTGCCGTGGTTAACACCCCTGCGATCAAAGCAGGAGTCCCGTGTTCGATTCCCGGCTCGTCGCCATTTTCACCCGACCGGAAGTTATCACATACCTTCTCCGGTACACGGAAGAAATATATGTATCGATCATATTGCGCCGACTTGAGATAGACCTTTGAGTGAAAACATAGCCAACAAAGTTTTCTCTTCGTTTCCATTGGCGCCTATACAAGTCTCTGTCCCGCACTCACCGGAAGTGGAAGACGCGCCCCGGAGAGCAGAGTGAGGTTTCAGCGCTTCGCCTCGTTCGGCTTCCCTACACACACCATCCCATACTCTCTGCAACACTTGGTCTGACTGCGTTGTTACGTAACAGCATTCAAGATGGCTTCTCCATCTTCCCCATCATAAAGGCTGGCGAGTTAACAAGCGGTTTCTTATAGTGCCAGATCAGGCAAAGATCGACCTTCACCCGTCTGTTCAAATGAAAGGTAATTTTATTATGTTAACCAATGAATTGCGAAATGGGTGTCTAATTATATCTGGCCAAGGCTACCATTAATTAAAATAATGTAATTATTTTTTAAAGTTCCTTGCTTTCTTATATCATACATTTACGCTTAAGTACTAAATGTACAATTAGTCAATATACAACTTATAACAAATTGTCTAGAACTGATTCACAAACCATATTTTTTAATGTTTCTTTATAAACTCAGTGAACTTATTTCGAAAACTTAGAAAAAGTAATAAAAAAATTTTTTATTTTAACGTTGACTTGTTATACTTACGTTCCAAGTTAAGAATTTTGCTCCTAATGTTGTTTTATTGAACTACATACGTTTTAGCGTTTGCATTTCATTTCACCCGAAACTCAAATTTAAATATACTTGTTAATAATTTCTTAAATATACAAACATATACCTACAGATTACATAAAGTTCGAAGCAGATAAAAGTCATCATATTATGCACCGTAAATCATAATAATAAAATGTATATTTAATGGCGATACTCAGACCACAGGGTCTTCTCTACCGTCGAAACCATGAAATCGGTCTAACATCGCAGAGGCTGGAGTGAGGGAGATAAAGGACAAGACGTAAATTTATTTGGAGGAAGGCGTCCGAAAAAAAGTTTCAGCCAAGGCGGATGGACCCCTAAGTAGGGTTCTCACCTCAAATTACTGATCTATTCATCTCGTCGTGATGACCAATCTTTTCATTTCCGAAAGACACATTTGAAGCGCTAATTATTCAAGCGGGTAATTAGACGAGTCACGACATCGAAAACGATACCCGACGTAATTCACCAGGACTCGTTCCCCAGTGAACTATTGTGATTTATAATTTCTTCACGAGTTTTCTGATGGAATTCATATAAAATTGAATCCTCTAGACTCAACCGCGAAAAGATTTTCTCGATTCAAGGTCATACCCACATCCTCCTCACAGGAATAGAGTTATTTTTAGCAAATTTTTTAATATGACTATATTTTCTGTTTTTATTGCTTAATTTGACATGAAGTGCAGCGAGAGGATTAAAGAGGCTTTTAAAAATTCATTCCAGGAAAGAGCGCGCAAGGTTTTACGAGATGTCAAACGGATGCGTAAAAACTTATTTATCTGTTATAAACTGTTGAATTACCATTTTTATTGCAACCTTCATGGATATTAACTATAAGGATGTAGAATTACAAACTCCGACTGCGATTGAATGATTAGAAGCAAGATGATTTCTAGTTCAACACAAGAACTTTTGCATTGAGCTATTGCAACACGACACGAAGCTTACAGGCTAGAAATAGAACTGAGCAGGTTGGAAGAAAGGTCACTCAAGTTCAAACAGTTGACAGTTGTAGCAGGTCACTGGGGTCGCAAACCACATCAACTCACTGAAATCTAGGACTCGATCAGCCTACGGGAGGTTGCGATTAGGGGGATGGAAACTACGAAAATTAAGAAATAATCTAGATTCGATTTGTCCAATATATTTTCAGCAGGAAGAAGATTGGATTCACATCCTGTTACATTGTAGACAAAGAGAAAAATATCGAATTTTTTTGCAAATCGGGAGTTTTATAAACGAAAACAGAAACATTCATCTGGCAATTAATATAACGTGTGACAAGAGAATGTCTGTAGTGGAATCTTTGGGGCAGTTTCTAAGCTACGTAAGGGAAAATAGGGAGAAAGAAATGAAGGAGATTTAAATGGTTGGGCAAAATGCAACGTGAAACTGCCGACTTTTTTTCTTTCTATGTTATAGGTAATGAAACTTCTTTCTACTCACGGGTGAAGAAAATCTATTTTGTAAATACTTTTTCTTATAGACTCTATTTGTAAATACTAATTTTGTAATAATTCTTATAGACTCTTGTCTTATGTAAATACTTTTGAAATATCTTCTCCATGTACGGTCTTTGTGTCCTGACCGTTGGTTTTCCGTGGTTCCCAAGGCTGCTCAATGAATTAGTCAGTTGCACCTATTTAAGAAACTTACAGATTTTAAAAACTGTCAGTTGCGCCTATTTCAGATTTTAAAAACTATTACAGTATGCCAAAAGTTTAAAATACAATAATAATTAATTTTCTATCTATACATAAATAAATTTAATATTAGGGCAGCAGGAAATAAAAATATCAATCTTTCTATGAAAAATGTAGACGTAACTGAACAATTCATTGAGAGTGAATACCAGGGCACGTAACGCAGAGCCCACGGCATTAAAGGGTTTAAGAAGGCAAACGGGCTAAGGCCTCGTCACATGTAATTTAAAATGTAAACATTGTAAATAAAATGCCCTATCTAATTAAATTGAATTGAGAATATTTCTTGTTATAATTCGCAACACATGACAACCACTTAAACCTTAAGTCGCAACGTCGTTTTCTTCAAAGGTATTCGTCGATAATAAGGTCTCGTAAGTCGTAATTATTAATTTTGATTATATTACGGATGTTAATGGTAATAGAAGTTGTATCAGCATGCTTGGTCCTTCTCTGCGTGACGATAATACGAATTGTTGCCTTTAAGAGAGGTTAGAATAACATTGAAACTGTGAGAGAATTTAACTTCAAATTTGGAATGAAAATGCATTTAAAGTTGTTCTTGGACATATAATTTCCACCCCACCCCCCTCGGACCGCAATGGGTGGGCTGAGACGGATACTCGCACACAGAATGATTCGGTTATGGAACCGACATTTTTTTAATAAAATGCGCTGGTTACACCGACAAATGAATTGCTATTTTTTGACATTATTCAAACGATTTTTACGCATTAAAATACGAATTTTCGGAATGGAATGTATTATTAAAAGGGTGGTTACAGGAAAAGAAGCACTTAGTCAACCCGAACCCCTCCTGAGCAGTTTCAGAAAAACTCACCTCTCAATAAGAATAGGGTAACTAGGGTGAGGGATGGTTTTAGAAAATGGATGATATTTTACCTTGACTTTTCTAGCGGACTTAATTGAGTCTCTACTCTCATGATTAACGCTCCCTGATATTTAAATGTTTTTTTATGTGGTCGATTTTTGAAAAATTTCAACCCTCGACACATTAAGGGTCACCTAGCGCCAAGCATTGAAACCATCAATTGGGGGAAACAATAATAATAATAATAATATAATTAATAATAATTTATTTAACAATAATCTCAATTGCTAAAAACATTGCTATATCAAATTATTGCCAAAAATGGAATCTCGTATCTCTCTGAAGAGTTTATAGCCGGGTACAGCGATCATCTTATCAAAGTATTGACTATTATTTACAAACAAAAACCACTTAAAGTCCTTTACAAGTTTTCAAGAGATTTTAATGACACAATTCAATCCATATTTATAAATTATTTGCGTGAAGAAACATGGAAAGATGTTTACAATTGCCAAAACACCGACGACAAATTCAATGTATTTATCTCAATATTCCTAAAACATTACAATTCTAGCTTTCCCATAAAACGCAAGTTAATTAACACAAAGATATACAATAGATGGATCACCCAAGGGATAAGAATTTCTTCAAAAAACAAACGCCCTTTATATTATCTTTCAAAACTCTATAGCCAACAACCCGAAATCCATGATTATTTTCGTCAACATAAGACTATTCTTCGAAAAGTAGTCTATGCAGCTAAAGTTATGAAAATCGACAGGCAGGTACTAAAATCAAACAACCGGATGAAAGTCATGTGGAATATTGTTAAAAATTACACGTCAACTTCTGAAAATCGTGAAGAAAATATTTCTCTACTAAACGATGGCAAAATCTTATCATATCCTCAGGACATCTCAAATTTGTTTAATTCTTACTTCTCAGAAGTAGGTAAAATAACGAACTCAATATATCCAAATAAAGTCCTCCAATTATATCCACCCACGTACCCAATTCTATGTTCACTTCCGAAGCTAACGCCAGTGAAGTCATGAGAATCATCAGCTCATTGAAAATCAAATTTTCAACAGGCGTAGATGATATACCCGAGTTTATTGTTAAATTTTCGTCCCACGATATATTAAATCCACTCATACATAATTTTAATAGTTCTTCATCGGAAGGGGTATTTCCTAAAATATTTAAGAGAGCTAAAGTGAAACCTTTAGACAAGAAAGGAAACAAATTTAGTATTGGAAATTACCGACCGATATCACTACTACCCACTTTCTCAAAACTCCTAGAAAAATTGTTCTATAAGCATCTTCTAGATTTCTTATCAGAAAATAACATTCTCTCTGACGAAGGTTTTAGAAAATCCTTTTCCACTACAAGCGCCATATTTTCTTTCTTAAACGATGTTACCACATCTCTTGACCGTGGAGAAAATTCTCAGGGTGTTTTTCTTGACTTATCCAAAGCATTTGATGTCATTGATCATGGAATTCTCCTTTCCAAATTGCATTTTTAGGTATTCGTGGACTTCCACAACAATGGGTAACTTCTTATTTAAAAGATAGATATCAACAGGTCGAAATATCCTATACTAAAAATAAAATACTTCAGCGTTGTCTTTCAGAAAGAAAGCCACTTACTTGCGAAGTACCCCAAGGTTCAATTCTCGGTCCTATACTCTTTTNTAACACTTCCCTGCATTTATATTTATGAAATGGTCGTGTTTGTTAAGACCGAATTACTGAAGTGCCACCCTCGCTTCATACGAAACAGTCTCGTTCACGAACACAATACTCGCAATAGTAATAATATTCATCGCCCTAGAGTGTCAACCACTCTTTTCCAAAACGGACCGTATCATTCGGGAATCGTTCTATATAATTCCCTTCCCAGTCTTGAATAAAGGTTTATAAAAGACATGAAATTGAATCTCTTTAAATCCGCGGTTAAGAACTTCCTCCTGCACCAGTGCTTCTACAATGTAAAAGAATTTATTGATTTTAATAAAAGTTAAATCCGTCTTGTACTTTATCACGCCATTGCTGTTGTACTTTTCGAATAACATATAACAATTTCAAAAAGTATTTTCTTGCATGATTTTGTTTTATGATTCATATTAATTTAGTTTTCTGTGTACTGAACTTTGGCACGGTTGTGTACATTAATTCTGGCCCGGTTTTTTCTCCGGTTTTCCTTTGGGTACAGACGGATTTCTTATACAGGTTCTCTAGACTTTGTCTAGGGGCGTGTTTATTGTAACAATAAATCGTGAATTTAGTGTTATTTCAACTCTTATGATTTTTAAATACTATACTCAATGTAATCTATAGTTCGATAATAATTTGTACATGTAAATTTTTTTCGTTAAATTACAAACATACGGATATTC
>NNCF01127802.1:604270-616325 GCA_002313205.1 Laupala kohalensis
GTGGTAATAACAAAATCACATTGAATCAAAGTTCGCTCTACGAAGAAAATACGAAGTAACGAATCCGTGTAAAGTAATAATTGACGAAGAATGAAGTGGATTGTAAGTTTCGTCAAAGTTAAAAGGCGTTCCTAACATGTTCAATTCAAAAATAAAATTCAGAATAGAATTCAAAGACAAAATGCAACGACTACCTTATTAAAAAACGAACACAGCAATAGGCCAGCCTTTCCTTTGAATCGTCGATGGAAGATGAACACGTGTAGAATATTCTTTCAGCCTTGACTCTCTGTCCCTGGTTGTGTGCGATGTGTGTGGGCGTCAGCGTGCGATACCTAGATTCTGCGAAGTGACTGAACGAGTCTACAATCTCGCAGTAGGTTAAAGTGACCCACGGGAAGATCTTTTTTTGTAATTAACGCCGGGAACATTTAATTGTTGACTATCCGTGAATGAAACGTTCTTGGCCCCTGGAACCACAGGTATTGTTGTTGATATGATGTGAGTTCGAATTGTTTGGAGAAATGATGTATTTGGGTGCGAGTGTGATTCGGATATAGTTGTAAGTATTACACGTATGTGCAAGGAGATTTGAGGAAGACAATAACGTTCGTCATTTGCCAATTAAGAAAACTGTTATCGTTCCTAATGAGAAGTAACATACGTGACAACTGGTTTGCTGGAAATAAACATTGATTTATGTGCATTCTCCTTCAAGTAAGTGTATTTAAAGTAGTATTATAATACCACACTTAAAGGAACGTGTTTTAAAAGAATCTATTGAAAACATTTGGAATATTGATTCCGGAAAAATACTATAATACAAAACATTGATGCAACCAATCCTAGTTGTGTTAATATCTTTTAAGTTTCAATTGTTTCGTTAAAAAATATTTTTGCAGTTACAAATGTTAATTACCTTAAATTTTCTTTATGCTTTAATTTAACGAATAAAAAGTATCTACTGTAAACATAATTATGTAAAGATAAAAATACTCTAATGCGAATTATTGATGCAACCTATTTCAGTGTTGTTGTTTGAATGTTTTATCAATTGTTTGATTTGAGTTTTGATTGTTTTGTCAAATTATATTTTTCGATGTAAATTTAATATTCATTCCAATATAATGACATGTATGGTACATATGTACATCTTACTTCGCTGTAATGTATTTTTGTGTGAAACTTTTTGGCTCGTCGACATCGAGGTCATTAGAGCCCTAAAAACTTGTACAGGTAGGGAAAATGCAGTTACGCCCTAGGGAGAGCCATCATGTCTCTCCCCGCGTGTGGGACTCGCCGAATAATTCAACCCTACCCACTAAAAGACCCTCCTGCCTCCTGAATTACAATATATCAAAACCTATCTCAAAACATTACAAATTTAAAAAAAGAGAGAAAATGAAAGATACCCTAGCCCTGGCAACCTAATAGCTTTGGGGTGGAAAAGAGCAAGAGGTGACCAAGGGAGGTCAGGAAAAGGAGAGGAAGGAGCCTTCTACAAGTAAGTGGAAGTAATGCCAGACTCTGCTCGGGGCCCCGTGTTCGCCAAACACGTACATACTAGATGTCTGTCCCCTGGGGAGTGTAATGTATTTAATGTAGTATAATAATTATTCATTTTATGCTACAATTTTACGCCTATAACGTATCTACTGCTAACGTAATATTTGAAATGTGTTCTGAAAAAGTATATTCATATAGAAAAGTAATATTTACGACGTTAAAAAGTTCTTGGTTTACCAATAAAACCAGCATAGGCAAGATTCAATTTTTGTCATTTTTAAATGCCTAAACGGCAACCTCCAAAACAACGAGTTTTTAATTTTAATAAGAAATGTCTGGAAAATCATACATTACAACAAGACACGCAAAGATATAAACTGACAGAAAATAACTAGCGATTGTCTCTAGTTATTTTCTGTCCGTTAAATCTTTGCGATAAGCTGCATGTCTGTGAGAAAAAATGAGGACCGTTTCGATATAATTTACAATCGTAGCGTCGAAGATAATTTGATTTTTCACTATCCGCCAAAGATGTGACTTCTTGCAATGATTTTGGGAAACCAAATCGGCATTTGACACATCCATTCTTTTTGATCATACATGGTGCGTTAGGATTCAGATCATCACAAGGATTTTGTATCATCCACTTCAATACAAGTTTTCGCAATTCTTGTTCATCTTCTTCTGGAATTTCAGCAGATATAAGGTCGTCTAGTTCCTCATTATTATGAATCTTATCTTCAGGACATGATTAATAGCAAATACATGTGAGGTAAGCCACGTTTTGAAATTCTATTGTATAGACGTATGCTAAAGCTTTTCCAAAAATTTGTTTCTTATCTAATTCATCAACAAAATCACTGAATTTAAGTTTCGCAACCCGAGCCATCAGATCTGTCCGGTCTTGGGTAAGTTGTTGAACAAATTATTCATCATCATAAGTAATTAGTGCTGCATCATTAACTTCTGGCCAATCCGGATTGCAGGTCATCGTGATAAAGAAATCTGGGGACCCAAGACGACGGACTATAGCCATGGCATATTTCAAGTTTTCCGTGTCTTGTAGAACCAGGAAATTAAAAAGGCAAAATAATTTTTTCACCTACAGCAACATTTTTTCTCTGGCAGTTCCTGTACGAAATTCGTGACTCCTGTACAATTTTCAGCAAGAATTTTTCTTTGGTGGTTTTTAATCCACTGAATTCTGTCATGCTCAACTCTAATAAAAGTATCGACGAGGTACTGTTGAAAAAATCGACCTGCAAAACGTAATGCGTTGAATTTAAACAAACGGAGACGGAAGTTGACTTTACGTATTTGGTGAGTGCAGTCCGAAACGCAATGCGATAATTCGCGAGTTTAACTCATGTAACGTTGCCACGGCGGGGGTAGAGATTTTTTAATGGAATGTTAATAGAAAATCCGGAAGTTCCTTTAGGATTGAAAAGAGGATACGTGAAAGGTTCAACGCGTTTGTCGATGTTTTTCGTGGTCACAATAGACTTCGCGCGCTTACGAATTACCAACTCATTATCCGAAGAGCTTTGATCAGCATTTAATGTGACAACGGCATTTATTCCATTCTGAAGAAGGATATTAAATCTTCTATAATCAGTACCTTCATGTGAAGTGAAAAACAATTTTTATGTACAGAAGTGAGTTTCCTTCTGCTGTAACTCGTTGGTTTGTTTCTTCTTCTACTTCTCGCATCAACATAAATCCTTCAACAAAATGATTTACAGATCGCATAATTTTCTCTAACAAATTAAAAAGACGTTCGCTTATTCCATGATTCATTGGATTACTTAGACGTTCGGTGATAGCATCCGCAAAATCTAGAAAGTAGATCTGGCCATACTGAGGACGTTCAAATTCTTCTTCAGATGTTTAGGTAGGATGAGCAGCTACATATATTTTATGATAAATCTCGCCACTGGCAACGTAATTGTAAATACCCCGACTTAATTGTACCATCGTTATCTACAGTAAAACTTGCCATCGCATAACATCCATTTAAGTTTCGTATCCGTATTAAGTTACTCACACGTTCTTCAGGAAAATGCAGAGCACCGCGGTTTTATAACCTTCCCGGGTTTTATAACCTACATTATCTTGAAACTGTTGATACCTTAGTCGTTTTCGATGTAAGTGTTCTTCAACACTCTCAGCACGACTGCTTTTCCTTTCACGAAGGAGTTCTTGGGAATTAGATTCATCGATATCATCTATAATACTGAATAATCGCTCAACGCCCGCAGTTTTTGCTTTTCGAGCTGGTCTTTACCCTTGCTACAATACTTCCTCAATATTCTTTGTTGTATCTCTGGATGTGCCCGGTTCATTAATATCATATTCCGCCGAGATAACGCGTATTACATCATCTGCTTGTTGTAATATACGGTTTTCCAGAGATTTCTTATTAAAATTAGAAACGCGTTGTTTTGGAGGTTGCCGTTTAGGCATTTTTAAATTGACAACAATTGAATGTTGCCTACGTTGGTTGTCACAGAAATTTATTGGTAAACCAAGAACTTTCCCACATGGTAAATATATTACTTTTTTATACGAATATACTTTTTCAGAACAGTGTTTGATATATTTCGTTAGTAGTCGACGCGTTTTATGCATAAAAATGTAGCATAAAATGTAAAATTATTATAATACTTTAAATACATTACAGCGAAGTAAGATGTACATGTGTACCACATGTATGGAAAATAAGTTTTGAAACAGAAAACAGTAGAAAGACGTAGACCGTGTGGGTAAGGAAAATAAAAGGATACGGAGAGACAGTGAGTCTCCGTATTCTTCTTTAGACTGAGTGAGTCTATAACACAAAAATAATTATATAGTTGAGGTTTTTCTGATTCTCTTATTACTATTATTGTTATTATTAAAATTCACTATTAAATTTTGTTGAGTATTTGTCACAATATACAGACAATCAATTTCATTCACCAATTCCTTATCACTTCACCTTCATTAGATTTTAAATAAGTAAGGAATCTATCAATATAAACAATATAATAATGAAAGATGTCTTACTTAATTAAAATATAATGAAGGTGAAGTGATAGGGGAATGAAATTGATTGTCTGTATATTGTGACATTCTCAACAAAATTTAATAGTGAATTTTAATACCAAAACTAATCTTTTTCGATAGACTCTTCATATGTATATTTTAATAACGTATCAATTTGTTGATTGGTTGAATGACTCAACCTGTACCGGAAGGAAAACCGCAAAAAACGAGGGCTAGGATAGGAACCAACAAATCTCCCCACGGTCTTTAGGACGAAGGTGCGTCACAACCCGCTCCAGTGTAGATACTACTAACAAGTAAAAACAGTATTATGAAGATAATATCGCAGTCAAATCTTCAAAAACTGTTCATCCCGTTACATCGAAACAAATATTATGCTTCATTAACAAAGATTCATGCAGAACAAGTAAGTAAATGTATCGTCAGAAATTATTAATAATGTACCTACAATGCATTACAAAAATTAGTTTTTTCACACTCTCTCACGGAAAATGAAGTAAAACCTTGAGGTAAGAAAGCAACAAACACATTTCCTCTTACCAAATATATTTACTTAAACTATCCTCAGAAACTGTACGTAGTAATGTTGCTTATGAACTAGCTAAATTGAATGTAACTCACATTCTGTACGATAAAATGAACGTTTGCTCATATTACTATTTTGTTAGTATGAATAACATGGCATATAATAGTTTGCCCCATCTCCTAGTTGTAGACAAGTTCACTAAGTTTTGTATTTAGCATTAACAATGTGAACAGAACATCGGAATAGTTATAAGTGAATGATAATACACCACGGAGCTTTTCGTAACCCTCGTACAATTCTTTAAGAATATTATTACTTACCAGAAAGCTATGTCCTGAATTCACTATCTTCTTATTCGAGTTATCTTCTTATTGACTGAATGTTCCCTCCGCTTTCGGCGGAATGCTGCATCTAAGACGTGGTGGAAGAAGCACCCGCCTCAGCCACCGACCGACCGAGTCGAGGCGAGCAGCTGATGAGAATTTACGAGAAGCAGAAGTTGCCTGGTGCAGTCGCATAGCAGCATAGTAGCCGCAGTCGTAGAAGCGAGGGTCATCTGATCGATCGGCAACGAGACGGTTGTCTAACACTTGACGCGCGGTGCCAGTACTGAGGCATCGTAATGTCGTCCGTCGATAACAGAGATTTTCAGTAAAAATAACTAGAGTAGGATGTATGCGCTCGAACATTTCGTAATTTCATGAAGAGTCTGTTAATACTTTCTACTGAATTGTGAGCGCATTAAATTGTAGAACTCATAGAATGGCGCGATTTCAGTAGAATAAGTGTATTATCGATTTTGTAAATTTTACGTATAGTCTTGTTTGGAACAAATGGATTTATTTAAATGAGGGACATCCTTTACTCGTAAATGTGCGTGTGGGTATCCTGAAGGGAAAAGGTCCATCACACACACATAATATATATAATAAGTAGAAAAACAAACAAAACTTCTAACGAGCCAAATGCGGCATAAAATCATCCATGATATACACATATACGTATTGATTACAGTATCAATTTAGAAATATACTCCGGCATTCACTATTGTTATTTTTTATTAGCTATATACTATCTGAAGCTACAGCGGTCACGAAAAGCGACTAAATCTTTGTTGATAGTCAAATACACAAATGTTTCTGGCAATTTTGAATTAATTTTTCAAATAGTTACCAGTAATCACAAATACATCGATAGTCTTGCGTACTTCACGGGTGTTGGGATCATCGAATTATTGATTGTTGAGAAAGAAACGGTATCTTCACACTGCTATTGTTATTTTCATTAATACGCTATCGATGATTTCAAATCGCTAAGGAAATCAGAGTAATTAAGTTTTGAAAATGGCTCGGGTCTTTGAGACCCTTACGTCTCCTAATGGGTTGACAACATGTTGTCAAAACATTTCCATTGATAAAAAAGAAAAAAAATTATAAAGAAAAGAGGAGAAACCTGCGAGTTGGGGAAGCAGTCGTCTGTTTCTTGAGAAATTGTCTCTGAAAATCCTGCTAGAGCGTTTTCAGCGAGCATCTGCATCCCAACACCGATTTCTTCTTCGCCGCGACAAGATAGATACTCTCCGGAACTTTCCATAGCTACACAGCCGGCGAAGCTGTCTACGCGCTCTCCTTTTCCCAACTGAAGTGTGGGAGGGAATGATTACGCCAACTAGGGGAAGTCCCCTCCACAGAGTTATCCATCCCTTCCTCCCCCTCCAACGACGCCATTTTGAGTGCATTTCCCTTCTTCACTGCTAGGTCTTCTTCGGCGATTCAAACGCTTCCTTCGCTATTCATATATCACAAGGTTTTCACGAGAATATCGCGATCCATGTTATCGTAAATAAACACGTAAGATTTTCCTTGAAGTACTAATCTGCTCGTAATTTGTTTGTAGCAGATTTCCTGTCGTAGGAAGTAACAAAAATTCTTATTTTAAGTTTCATTGAATTTAAGACCAGGAACACGCAAAGATATGACAATTTGCGGAAAGATTCACACTCCCCCATAAAATATATACCGCCCCATAAAATGGCGGCGCAGTAAATTCATCGCACAATAACTTCTATGTTTTAAAATGTATCAGAGTGAAATTTGGGCTGAGAAAGCTTCTGTGTTTTATCAAGACATTCCCTTATTTGGAGCTGTCTGTCCCCTTTAGCGCTGGGACACCCTTAAAGTGAAGAGAAATGCAATTTTCGAGAAAAGCGAGCAAAAATATCGCACTTCAAAATGTCGGGGAGAGCTAGTCTCACTTATATAGACTCAATAATGTGCACTTGAGTAGCTGAGATTAAAAAATCACCCACATATGAAGACCCACATCCACCCACTCCCTCTGAAAACGGTGTATTTCAGATGTTCCGCAACTACTCAGTGTGTGCCTGTCCAAAAAACATGGTTTACGTGTTTCTTCATCAATGGAAGAAATCATCTGCGAGCCACCCCTTCAATATTTCACCCTTTTTCGAAAATTGGGGTTTTCTCACGTTTAAATCGATTGATTCGTGATGAAATCCATTGCATTTAGTGTCATTACGCATAAGCAGTACATTTGTATGAAACATTTAAGTCCCATCATCTAACCACCCTCAATGAGACTTCTTTTAAAATTTGTGTAATATTATTTGATTATATCGTATGTTACACAATAGATTCACATGATTGTGATGAGGAATAAATTTCTCATTATATTGACACCTAGGAAACGATGAAAATAACATTCTATAATTTTACACATCGAAGGGGTTCGTTAAAAACCTGAATTTCAAAATAATGCGTCAATTATATTCAGTTGTCAAGGAATTGATCGTGTATTAAAGGAAATTTGTATTATTTTGCAAAAAACTACACATTAATACCTATATTATTGGAACATTACGAAAGTTTGTCAAGTCTATACTTACGTTAATTTTTTAGAGTGCAATAAATAATATTATTGTTCTACCGCAAATTATTTTTTCTGCACAAATATTGAAGATGTTACACACATTATTTAATGACATAAAATTGTTTTGTGAATAGATAATGTGGAGAATAAAATTTGATTCTGAATATAATTTAATTTCAAACGTAAACCTTTAAGAAATTCCGTTAAATCTAATAAACCTCATCATTAATAAATAAATAAAAGGCTACATACGAATGTGTAATATATTGTTGTGCATTCTGAATATAATTTTGGGGAATGGAATTCAATTCTCAAGACAGTTTAAAGAATTAAGTACATATGACTTGACACAACAGAACTACAGACCCCCTACAAAATACCATAATAATGAAGATAAGTTACTAATCGTTACTTAAGCTGGGTTCAGTTCCTGAGAATGTCGTTCAATTTTATATGGAACTAGTACAAGCTAATGTCATCCGTATGAGGAATCACGCAGCACTATACTAAGTACTAGCGTAGATAGAATTAAATCACTAAAATATCTGAAATAGGCATAAATAAACAGAGTGACATGCACTTATTGTGATTTAAACCTGAGAAACATACTTCACCCGCCATTTAAAGAAAATAATTGCAATTATAATTGATGGTGTAATACATTGCGTCTCATTGAGATAAAACTTATTTTTAAAAAAACTTTTAAATCACGAAAGTGATGGAAGTTTATTTTGATTTGTAGTTAATTTTCCGTAGTATTTTCTACATCACTTTGATCTATAGGTCACCGGACATCTGAGAAAGATATTTCACATTTTCTGAGGTGTAATGCGCAAATCACGAAACCGTTGTGCTCCGCCGCCATGTTTTTTGTCTCGTGCGTGTCCAACGAATCAAGCGAGATCGTGAATATTGTTTGAACTATATTTTTAACTGATAGCTAGAAAAAAATCGTGTTTTTCTTCGTTATTATTTATACTGTGGTTTTTTTTAGAAAAAATTAGAATAATAATAAAGAAAACAATTATACATCTCAGTAATATGACTAACTTGGAGTGCTGGTCGCACTTTAACAACGCAAACAAGATTGAACGTGGCGTTATAACTTATTACGATCGCGTGATATCCATGGGAGGCTCAGATAACCCTCCAACCGCGACCCGTTATACAACGCTCGTAATTCAACACCTTTGCTTCCCTCATTGCTTCTCGTATCCTTGATCGCCTTCTTCTGCTCCACGAGAACGTCTGGTATCGCGTTGTTTCTTCAATTCTTTTGTAGAAAGAAATGTGTCCTTCCTACAATGCACATCTTCTACACTCAACTTCTTTCCCTGTTAAATGCTCTTGCCCCATCAACCTGCTCGCACGCACTTAGTTGTTGATGATTCAGGAACACAGTTTCCTACAAATATAGCTTACTACAGCATCACAAAAGGCATGCCGTTATTCAACGCAAATCAAAAGCTTTCGCCATGAATGTTTACTTTACGCATCGTACTCCCACGGCATGGCCCCTCTATATACAGCACAGCGTTCCAAGGCCAACACATCCCGAGGCCCGGACAAGGAATAGAAAACGAACGTTCCAAGGCCAACACATTCCAAGGCCCGGACAAGGAATGGAAAACGAACGTATCGTTCGACGTAAATAATTTCCATGCGTATTTCCTGATGAGTANGGTAACTTCAGACGGCCTCCTTGCGACCAAAGGTTAATTATCGAACCCGCTATCGTCGCAGTTGGCATATCAATTATTGTCAGTTCTCGAAGCGGCTAATATAGGCTATTTTTTAATTCTGCTAACCCCAGTAAAATGTTCATGTGCCTACAGAGTGAAGAAGAGTCAGCAATCTCGAAATGCTGACATTGGCTCATCGAATTTTACGAGGTTTTGTTTATTACTCTTCGTTCACTGCCAGCCCCTTACACTTCTCACGCTGTTCAATGTGGTACTTACGAGATTAATAAATAAACATTTCTAGTCGATAAAAATTATATGTCGATAAAAATNTATATTTTTTTGTTCAACCCCGTATATTCATTTATATTAAACTACATTGTTATAAATTGACTAAATTTCTACGGATTGTCCGTTTTTTTTCTGGGTTTTTTCCTAATGTAATCAATATATAAACTACTCTCCGTATCGACACTTCCTAGTTGTAGGGCTCTCTTCATGACTTAATAACAAAAACAACAACAAAATTCCGTCGCTTTAGCAAATTGCATTTTTGCAATCTACTACTTTATCCGTAAATAGGCGTCTCTCATTTTGATTTCTTTCAAAATTTAAACCAAAATTACTTGCTTCCAGGATTTTTGGATTTTCTTGACGGGGGGGGGGCAGAGCTAGGTAGAGTTGTACAAATTCGTCGAAGCATGCATTCGAAACCTCTAGTAATCTATTTAGTAATGGATATTCTGTTCTATCTATTTAGTTCTATATAATTCCCTGCCCAATAATATAAAAGATATTATGAAATTGAATCTCTTCAAATCCTCGGTTAAAAACTACCTCCGGCACAAGTGCTTCTACAATGTAAAAGAATTTATTGATTTTAATAAAAGTTAAATCCATCTTGTACTTTATCACGGTGTAGTACTTTTTAAATAACTTATAACAATTTCAAGTTCTCTAGGCTTTGTCTAGGGGCATGTTTATTGTAATAATAAATCGTGAATTTAGTGTTATTTGAATTCTTATGATTTTTAAACACTATACTCAGAATAATCTATAGTTCGATAATAATTTGTACATGTAAAATATGTAGTATTATTAAATGTACATGTAGTATTATAACTCGCAGCTAACTTTTCATCTCATCTAGGAATTTTTGCTGAAATTTTTTAATCCGCCTCTACCTTAGGGCCCTTGATTGGAATTGATGGGATGGTCCCTTGCTTGCTTCCGGGGAGTAAATTAGTTTATTGTCCTCCACGTGGTCATACGCAGTTTGTACTGCTTTTTTGACAATAAATTTATATTTGATATAGTGCATTTCCAATTCCACTTGAAAATCACAATCCCAATCATGAGAGTTTTAAAGACTAAATAACAAAATTTCCCGACTTATTAGCCACTTGGGGATACTTGCAGATTTTATTACACATCTACTAAATATAATGTCATTATCAGGCACCAAAAATAATTTCCATGTAATGGTGTATGAAACTGATCAGAGAAACGGAAAATCCTGCTGCATGCTACAGGGCTTTAAGTTTATTTAGCCATTCATCTTACAATAGAACCCTTCTTAACCGGTCTGGTGGGTACTGAGACCCTGGCCGGTTACCTATTTCGTCGGTTAGTTTGAGATTTTCGTGAAGAATTGATTTTTGTTAAAAAAAGAGCCTACAATTTCATCAAATTATCGCGAATAAACAAGTGAATGAGACGTCTGTGCAACACATTTTATTGTTTCCTACATATTGGGCCGCGAGTATTTTACTTTTATTTTGAAAATATCATTGAAAGTTTAAAAGCAGTTTTAGTTGTTGCATTATTGGGGTTCATAAAACGTGAGAAGCAGTCAAATACCAGAGCGCATCGAAATCGTTAGATGTATCAGTAATCGACTTCTGAAAATATATGGAATAATGGGCTCTAGTAGTCCACACCATTCCATTCCTTATTTACCACCGAAATCCAACAACAAACTGCGATTCATAAGAAAACAAAATTATTAAGATAAATATCTTTGATGATTGATAACAATATTTTTACGGAATATCAAAGTTAATCTAACGTCTCTTAGCGACAACACTTTTGTGTCACTTCACTTGGCGTTGCGGTATTTGTCAAGCGTATTCGCAGCATTCGGCTAAATATTAGACCTACTCACAAACATTACAAACATGCTTTCCTCACATGGCCCGAACACGCAAACAACACAATAATGCCACATACCAATGATGCACGGGACACACAGCTATGATCAGCGTGTTTTATATAATTCAAGAAATTGTGTAGTTTCGTTTTCCCAGCTCATATTAATGTTCCAGTCCATAGTAAAGAAATCGCAGAGTAAGAAAAGTCGAAATATAGGAACCAGAATATCAAAAAATCTCGTTCCCCCCCCCCCCCC
>NNCF01127802.1:616488-639682 GCA_002313205.1 Laupala kohalensis
GCGTCCGCCTCCTTATCTGTCCATGCTCAGTGTGAGCTTCGCGCGGTAATCCCTTTTCTTTACTCGTCTGGGGAGACGCCGGCAGCCATCCATCGACAATTGTGTAACTCTTATGGATCGACCTGTATGTCAATTAAAATGTGAGGAAGTGGTGCAGAGAATTTTCAAATGGGAGGACGAATATAAATGATGAAGCCAGAAGTGGAAGGACGATCTCCAGGAACAAGTTGAGTCTGCAATTCGTGAAGATCGACGAGTAACCGTTCGAGAACTAGAAGAAAAGTTGCAGATACCCAAATCCTCGCTTCACAGAATCATAAATGATCTGGGGTACTGAAAGTGTAGCGCAAGATGGGTGCCAAAGATGCTTACAGAGGATCACAAACGCCAACGCATCGAAAGTTCCCGCGAGATTTTGGAGCTGTACGCTGCAGAAAAAGCGGTATTTTTGGACTCAATAGTGACAGAGGATGAAACGTGGGTCTACCANTTTGGACTCAATAGTGACAGAGGATGAAACGTGGGTCTACCACTTCACGCCAGAATCGAAACAACTGTCAATGGAGTGGAGGCATTCATTTTCCCCCAAAAAAAGGAAATTTAAAGTGACACAATCGGTCAGAAAAATTATGGCAACTGTCTTCTGGGACAGGAAAGGGGTCTCATCGAATTTATGCCAACTGGGACCACCATTAATTCGTCCTCGTATTGTGAGACGCTTAAAAATTTGCGTCAAGCCATAAAAAACCGAAGACCTGGAATGCTAACGAAGTGAGTGCGTCTTTTGCATGACAACTGTCGACCTTACGTGGCACGCGACACAAAAGCGCTTTTGGGTAAGTTCGGTTGGGACATTCTCCCCCCCCCTACAGCCCAGACCTTGCCCCATCGGACTATCACTTGTTCACCAACCTAAAGAAACATATGGGTGGGAAAAGGCTGAAATCAGAAGAAGAAATGAAGACTGCATGAAGGACTACTTGGAAAGAGAGGTGGACGGAGGGTTATATCACGCTGTCATATACAAAAGCTTCCATATCGACTACAAAAGTGCCTCGATATGAACGGCGATTACGTCGAAAAATAGTGTATAAATTCTCGATATAATCATGTAAAAAAATTTTTAATAAAGCTCTTTTTCGATTTTTTATAATTATGGAGACCTTACTTTTGGGACAACCCTCGTACGTGTTTGGCAAACACGGGACCCCGAGCGGTCTGGCATTACTTCCACTTACTTGTGAAAGGCTTCTTCCTTTCTCTTTCCTCACCTTCCTTGGTCACCTCTTGTTCTTTGCGATCCCGACGCCATTAAGGATAGGGTATCTTTCATTTTCCTGGGTTCTCTCTCCCTATCTCTTCTTTTTTCCTCGCTTTTTTATGTTTTGATATATTGTAATTCAGGAGGGATTTATTGAATTTGGTTGAGTCATTCGGCGAGTCCCACACGCGGGGAGAGTCATGTTGACTCTCCTTAGTGCGTAACTGCATTTTCCCTACATGTGCAAGATTTTAGGGCTCTAATGACCTCGATGTCGACGAGTCGTAAAGTCCCACAAAAAAATACATTACAGTAAAGGAAGATATACATATGTACCATACATGCCATTATATTGGAATGAATATTAAATTTATAACGAAAAATATAATTTGACAAAACAATCAAAACTCAAATCAAACAATTGATAAAACATTCAAACAACAACACTGAAATAGGTTGCATCAATAATTCGCATTAGAGTATTTTTATCTTTACATAATTATGTTTACAGTAGATACTTTTTATTCGTTAAATTAAAGCATAAAGAAAATTTAAGGTAATTAACATTTGTAACTGCAAAAATATTTTTTAACGAAACAATTGAAACTTAAAAGATATTAACACAACTAGGATTGGTTGCATCAATGTTTTGTATTATAGTATTTTTCCGGAATCAATATTCCAAATGTTTTCAATAGATTCTTTTAAAACACGTTCCTTTAAGTGTGGTATTATAATACTACTTTAAATACACTTACTTGAAGGAGAATGCACATAAATCAATGTTTATTTCCCGCAAACCAGTTGTCACGTATGTTACTTCTCATTAGGAACGATAACAGTTTTCTTAATTTGCAAATGGCGAACGTTATTGTCTTCCTCAAATCTCCTTGCACATACGTGTAATACTTACAACAAAATTTTAAGGCTCTAATGATCTCGATGTCGACGAGCCATAAAACCCCACAAACAAAAAAAAAATCTCGATCACGCGCGCTCAACAGAGCGAAACGCGTAAATCATATGTGAACAGTTCACGCAAATATTTGCCTTATTAGAGTCCTTTGATGTGCGACTAAAAACCGACAAGTGGACGGATACGGGTGTTCACGTGTTCGCGTGTTTGCGTATTTGCCACAGCAGAGCAAATACATCGAATACAGACAAATAGTTCATTTACACTTGGCCTTGTTGGCAAATACACAATTACGCAACGCCAAGTGAAGTGCCCGCATCAGACGAACATGTTGATTTAACGATTTTCCTTATTGCATCAATAGTCGACTCTGCCTCGTTTTGCACGGGAATTCTTTTTGTTATGATACACTTTACCTTCGTTGTATTTTAGGTCATCTAAAATTCCACGTTTAGATTCATAAATTGAGACGTTATCTTAAATAGTGAAGTTCAAAAAAAAATTCATTTGACACTTTTTCATTCCTTTAAATTTAAAATTTAAAAAATTCTATAAATATTCAATCATCTTTTTAAAATAAAAGTCCTCGTAATGAATTTTTACAATACATAAGTAACATCCAGTCTAAATTTCAAGTTCCTTTGTTTCATATTGTTCTCTCTGCTTTCAAAAATATAAAAGACATTCTCAAAAACGAACTAAATATTTCCACACATTTTAACCCATTTAATATTGAAATATCAAAAATTCCAGAATTTTTAAATATATTTTTTTTATTTATCTACCTTTACATACAGAAACAAAGATGATTTCTCAATTTGTCACTGAAATATAGCGAATGTAATACACAGTGCCGTTACCGCTAACAACAATTATCCGAAAAAATGTCTACTCCATTGCACGCAAAAGAATCAAATATAAAAACCAAAACCCGTTTCTAGCTACACAGATCTACAACGTTTACATACAAAGACCTTGATGACAAATCAATTACTGAGGTACAGTGATGAGAAAAACGATGAAAAATAAACGGAAAATCAAGTTTCATCCTAAATAACAGCTTTAAAATTTCGTTTTATAGTGATGTCGTCACCACACGACATTACAATTCAAAGTTAATATTCCTTCAAAATTGTAAGTTACTATCATTATTCAACGCAGACAGAAAATTATAAACGTGTCTATGAGAACGCAGCAAACATTTCCATCTCTTTTCACTCATTAAAAATCATACTCTAAAAAATTCCAAAAATCGTTTTTAGATACTTAACTGAGCAACATACACAAGAAACGAGTTGATAATCCTATTAGTTCATAGGGTATAGGCAAAAATAATATATCACGCTTAAGCGCAAACGGTGAAGACAGATCATACACGCCCCTTTGCACCCGTTAAGGACAATAACATCGAAGCATCCAAAAACCTGTTTCTAGATATTTAAATTTGCAATTTTTGCAAATAAAAATTTAGACGTTATCGCAATTAGTTCGCGAGATACATCAAACTTAGATAAAAATTCCAAAATGCACCTTTTACCCTATTTCACCCGCTTATAATTATAATTTCGAAAATCCTTTCTTAATGGGTGATAATGTTACAAAAGGAACCTACTGTGCAGATTTCTTGTTTCTATCTTTAACATTTAGGCTCTGTTGATGACTGAGTAAGAGGAATGCCGCTAACAGATTTCCACGATACACTGCATGGAAAGCTTTAAATATTGTATCAAAATTAAGACCGTCGCAAAAAAGTACTCTCAAATATTTTATATTTTATACTACGTTCTGGCACTTGAGTAGTCGACGGAACACAGGAGCTCTGTTGATCGTTCGTGCATTTACCCTACATAACTAAAAAAAACTCCGATGTACCTAAAAATTAATCACAATCTTCTAATTTTTCTTAATCGCCGCAACTGCTACTAGTAGATACATTTTCCTAGTGAGTCAGGTTTCGCAGTTACTTGTCCTGGAGCGCATTTTTCTGGTGCATACTCTCGCGCATCGTAGAAAGGCGTCTTGTAAAATAATCTGATGTCCACACTTCATTTACTACTCACAGTAGCATATTTTGTTCACAGAAACCATAAAAAAGGCAAATGTCACTACGTCATAGAATACCAACGAGAAGTGGTTAGGCAATAAAGGAAGGTAAAACGCATTAATTATTACTTGATCCACAAACTCTAAGATAAGTGGCACTTGCTTCGGACCCTGGAGACCTTGACGCTCAGATTTGGGCGGTAGCATTGGGTGGGAACAAGTCTGGTGGAAATTTACGGGAACATAATTTATTTTTATACTAAATCTTTCCTTTCAACGTAGAGAATGTGCAAATTTGGCCGCTTTTATCGTAAACGAAAAAATGAAGGTTTTTATTAAAAATGTATTTGGAATTTGTTCATGATTACGGAGTACAATTAGCAAATTATAACAGAGAAATAAAAAAAAATATTGTGATTGGCGTCATCTTTGTCTACTCCTTTAAGGAGTAATATATTGATTTCCGTATCTTTCCAGTTACCGTAAACACGGGCTTCTTGAAGTCAAAGTATTAATTTGAATCCACAATGAAAAAAAGATCAAGTAAGACTACAGCACGTTCCTTGTTATCATATGGGTATGTATTCTTGAGGGCTCAAGTAACACACAGTTGAAAAAACATGTTACACATCACTAATTTTACCACACATTTTCACATATTTACTCATAAACGTATCGGAAAATAATTAGCTAGCAAGATTGTTCTTGTAAGATAAGTACATTCAGAATGGAAGCAATTGTCCGACAGCAATATAAGTTTATCAACCAAATTAATATTTTTCAAAATTTGTGGTAAAAAGACTTTGTGAAGATATGATTATCCTGTACGGAATGTTCTCACTATGTATTTTTGGTTACCCAGTAGCTAAAGAGCTTTTTAGCAGAAGGGATAAATAATTTTCTATGTCTTCTATTATACTAGCAGATCCGAGCACTCGACATTCGAGTGCCATTTTTTTATGATTTTTTAAATTTTTTATTCAATTTCTCCCCTTTAATCTCGTTTAGTTTTACCCCCATACGCTCTTTTGACCTTCGTCCCATTTAAAAACCAAGCGTGGAAATCTCCCTTACATCGACAACTGCGTGTCGTTATTTGCGATAAAACTGTAATTGCACATGTCAATGGCTAGAGGGTGAGCTAATGTTTTCCACAGACTGAGTCCATTAAACATTCTAAAATATCTAACAAGTTATATAACTTACAAATTGAACGCTTACGTGAACAGCGAAGGCATCTATGACGAATAATTGAAAGCTCTGTCTTTAATGTTTAAATAGAATTATTGAAAATATTACAATGCATTGTATAAAAAAGTGTGATTGCACACATCTTTGAATCATGGGCTACAGACTGAGATAAATTTTTCATGCAGTGTGAATATATTAAACACCTTGTAAGTGTAAAACAAAATCAGGAGCTTGTCGTTTTATTATAATGATGTTTTAATTTTTAATTTTAATAATATAGTTTTATTTTTTTTTCATCTGTTAACTAGAGGTTTTAAGCTGTCTTTTGGTTTAGTTTATTACGATTAATTTAAACAAGAGTAGTACCAACATTGACTCAATTTTTATCTATATATTTATTTTTTGAAACTACTACTGTCGCATTATCCTGCTAATTACAAAAAATAATTCATTACCATGAAAAAACTTTTTAGTTATTCTTGTATTATTTCGGATGCACATTAGTACGCTAATATCATGCTCAGTATTTCTGCTTTTCAAGTTTGCGTAACAAAACATTCAGAGTCGAGATTCTTTCAGAAGAATAGAGGAGGGGAGAAGACCTCTTTAAACTGCTAAATGATTGATTATTTTTACTTTTTGTATAGCATTCGTGAATGGAATACCTGAATACTAGTGTGAACTTAATTACATTTCCATGGCGAGTGTTACCTTATCAGAGTAAGCCATGTTCCGAAGACGTTACGTCATCTAATGTTCTTCCACATGTCCTTGAGAACAGTCGATTTTCAATTTTACACCTATCCGAAGACGCATAGTGGGAATCTCAGTCGGTACTAAGGTATTGAGCCCTAGACATTCATCGACGCAAAAGCATATGATGTCCGAGCATTTACCCACGGGTACCCTAGTTGACCTTGAGTCGTACGTTCCCTCGACGGGTACCCCAGTTGACAGATCGTGCGTTCCGACGAAGCGAGACAAATTTCTGACCAAGTGCACCGCGACACGGATCGTGCGGACATCACGTGTTTTGGTCCTTATCATGTGTTTACGTGTATCCTAATAGCACGTCATGAACAAAATTATGTATAATATATTCAACCTTAGCAAAATTAAAGAACAATAAAAGAAAGAAAAACAGAAACCACTTACAAAATTATTATAATATTATAAAATAAATACACGATATTTTTCCGTGTCTTCTCATGGTGGTTTTTATGAATGTTATTTCGTACATGTAGCGTTTATAATAATTACTTTCTCTGTCTAATATCCCGCTATGTATCAAATCCATCAGATTGTCCAAGACTAGGCGGTAATTGTATAACATTGAACTTCCGTGGCTGTTCACGAAATCTTGTTTTCAGGGACATCCTTTCTGTTTTGTCCTAAATAACTAGCATAGAATCCTGTAAACTACATTTCTTTCTTTCCGACACTCTTTTTTTCTCTCCCTCATTCCCCTGCGTTGCCTTCTTAATAATAATAATAATAAATTTATTGTCAAAAAACTACAAACTGCGTATGACCACGTGGAGGGGAAAAAAACTAATTTACTCTCCGGAAGCAAGCAAGGGAACATCCCATCAATTCCGATCAAGGGTCCTAAGGCAGAGGCGGATTCAAAAATTTCAGCAAAAGTTCCTAGATAAGATAAAAAGTTAACTGCGAGTTATAATACTAATAGAATGTCAATATGTTTGTAATTTTAAGCAAAAAATTACATGTAAGTTATTATCGAACTATAGATTATTCTGAGTATAGTGCTTAAAAATTGAAATAACACTAAATTCACGATTTATTGTTACAATAGACCCGCCCCTAGACAAAGCCTAGAGAACCTGTATGATAAATCCGCCTCTACCCGAAGGAAAACCGGAGAAAAACCCGGGCCAGGATGGGGCTACAGAATTTATGTACACAAACGTGCCAATGTTGAGTACACATAAAACTAAATTAATATGAGCCATAAGACAACACAATCATGCAAGAAAATAGTTTTTGAAATTGTTATAAGTTGTTTAAAAAGTACTACAGCAATGGCGTGATAAAGCACAAGACGAATTTAACTTTTGTTAAAATCAATAAATTCTTTTACAGTGTAGAAGCACTGGTGCAGGAGGTAGTTTTTAACCGCGGATTTGAAGATATTCAATTTCATAATATCTTTTATATTCTTGGGCAGGGAATTATATAGAACGATTCCCGAATGGTATGGTCCCTTTTGGCAAAGAGTGGTTGACACTCTAGGGCGATGAATATTACTACTATTGCATGTATAGTGTTCGTGAACGAGACTGTTTCGTATAAAGCAAGGGTGGCACTTCAGTTATTCGGTCTTAATTCTTCAGTAATACGGTCTTGGTCCCGTAAATCAAACTGGATCCGTAGCGTGAAAAGTGTGATGGAAATTTGCTTTCTTCAGTATCCCCAATAAAATTCCATAATATTAATAATTTTATTATTATTATTATTATTGTGCATCTGATAATTTAAGCAAATCGGGCATTAGAACTACAGTTTTGAAAATATAGCAGAAGGCCGTGGTACTGAGTACATCAGTGATTCCATGTCAAAACGGCAAAATTAGCGGCTATGTATATCACTGAAAAGTTTACCAGTCAGAGAAATAACTTTCATTAAATTATGAAACGTATGACATGCTTGGCAAGTCAAGCCCGCCGTTATGCTGAATTTGCGAAAAATTCCCGAGAAACATTGGAAAAAGAAGGATATTAAAAACATCATCTAGGTTTTCCTTTTACCCGAAAGAGTGAAGAACATTTTTTAACCTTGGTACTCACAGCTAAGAGGACGAAATTGAAACAACGTTTAACTACAAATTGTGAGATAAACGTGGGACTATAACTCCAAACTCAATTCACCTAAATTTCGAGTTCAAATTAATGAAGTTAATTAATAGCAATGTAATTCGCAAGACATTAAAAATTTAGAAATAAAAAAAGAGTATTATGTAGCTGATGTATTAAGTAGCCTTCATGCTTCAATATCTCATCGAAGACTTCCACTCAGCACGACATTTTCTAATTGATTTAAAACATGATTAAATAGATTGACGAATATCAATACAATTGCGCTCTCTTTCAATACAAAACAAGACAGCACCTAAATATAAAAAAATCTGGGGATTGGAAAATTAAATAAATGATGAGTAATCATATTCAAAAGAATGTTTTAATAGATATCGTTGAGTTTTTCTTCTATTTGATGTATGTATTCTAAATATATCCTAGTAGCAAAGTATAATGAAAGAACACAGAGGTGTAAATAATATTTTATCAACGTGACTAGTACCTGTAACCGCTCTGGATAATATATAACACAATTGTCACTAATAAATATATTTTTTCATTAATATAATGAAGAATGTCTTGGGATTTTCTTGTGGAGCGTAGAACGAATACGCACGTGATTATTTATAATGAGTATTTTTTAAAGAAATCACATTGAAAAAAGAAATTAAACGTGCGTTTAAATATTGCGAGAAGGGAATATGAACGTGCACGAATATATACCTAAAGCTATTCGAGTAAGTCGAACTAGAGATTTTTGGTTTTGTCCTCGCCTGTATCATTGCGGAGTGTTAAATAACGTCAGCAATGTTAGATATTTTGATATAAACTCCAAACTATTTAATTTAGTTGTCTTTTTAGTGATGTCAAAGTGATATTCAGGCCCGTCGTTAGAAATATATTTATTCGGGAGTGAGGGCAAACTGCTCGCCAATACTTCAATGATGTAAACTTAAAAGTTATATGTTCTAAAAGCATATTAAATGTATTCAACTGTTGAATTAACTTTGTTAATTAGCTAACAAATGGTAAATCAACAAAATTTTATACAGATACAATACTGGCATTATAACTCTTTGTAAAAATATATCTGGAGCGGGGATCCCCGAGTCTTCCCTCCTGTTTAATCCTGATTATATACCGGTACAACATGGTAAAAAATCTTATGATTATTACGATGAATTATACCACTTAAAATATATACACGTAGACGTTGTGACCAAGTCACTCATGACATTGGACAGAGTTACGCATTACTAAACCAAACACTACTTTTAAAAACTCAATAATACGCATTAGTAAAAATTAAGACAATGCAAAATAATATTTTGTTGATAAAAAATAAAACAAAAAATAGAGGAGAAAATAATGAAAAGATTGGAAACCTGAGTGTCGAGGAAGAACTCGTCCATTTCCTGGGAAAACGTCTCTGAAAATCCTGCGACGGGGTTTTGGGCGAATGTCTGCTTCCGCATACCATTTCTGTCTTCCACCATATCCCCAGTCCCTCGACACGAGAGATATTCTCCGGAACTCTCCATGGCTAAAGAGCAGTTTATACGCTCGTCCGCGCTTCTCACTTCGGACGCGTACGCCTCTAGACAACGACCGACGGTAAGAGACGATTCGACCCAACCACGGCGACGAGCTGACTCCTAATAACAGGTTCCGTTCTGGACCAGCTTTGTGTAAAGCAAGGTCGCGTAAATTCCTCCCTTCTCTTCATACAATTCATAGATGGGCTCGTAGATAGACTAGCCACGGTAAATGCAGACGCACCTAGAATCGGAGGTGAAAATATCTCATAACAGCACTCCTTTAAAACCGACGACTTGGTTGTTTTCTCAAAAACACAAGCAGGTTTACAAAGAAGTTTAGATGAATTAGAAATTTTCTGCGAGGAGACAAAACTAAAAGTAACGTTAATAAGACAAAAACAAAAACGTTAGAAATGGGTGGGTCTACAGTAAGAATAAAATTTGGTCGTATAAACGAGAAACGCTAGAAAACGTTAAAGAATACATATATTCAGGAGTAACTATCTATATGAACGTAAATTGGACGAGGCATAAGGAGAAAGCTCGACGAAAAGGCAAATACATTTTAACTACAATAACAAAATAAAAAATTACAATTCCTGAAATTGCACCAAGACTCATGGATAAAATGTTTCAGTCTCTACTCATCCCAGGAATTGCGTACAGAGCAGAAATATGGGGCGCGGAGAATAACGATATTTTGAACTCGCTTCAAACAAAATATCTCAAATATGGTAACGGGTATTGCTCAATGCACAGCAAACAGTAGCATTTATGGGAATTTGGGTTGCTTCCCATTGAACTAACTCTCCAATTAAGAGTAATTAAATATTTGCTTTCGATAAGGGCAGGCAACAGGATCCCGCCAGTAACTCAGTCTTACCATTGTAATACAGAAGGAAAATAGGACAGACAAATTAAAGCAGGAATAAATTGTGTATGTCAGAATAGTCCGTCGTTAAACGATCTAAAAGATATTAAGAGAAAACTCCAAGACTTATACTGTCGTGAAATAGAAACTAACAGACTGGAAAAGAGATCACTTATCGTGCTAACCTTAGTAGCTGGGCAAAGGGGCAGAAAACCATACATTGACAGTCTCAAGTGAAAAGAACGATCGGGTTACGGATGGTTTCGCTAAGGAGGATGCAAATGAAGAAAACTGAGGGGGGGATCGAGACTCTATTTGCCCACCTTGCGGTGAACAAAATCAAGTTTGGATTCACATTTTAGTAACATGCCCGAAAACAGATCAAAAACGAACTTTTATCCAAGTTGGTGCATTCCAAAATTATCACATTAACGTAGATTTAGCCATTGCGATAATGAGAGGCAATAGAGTATCTGTAGTGCTGTCCCTGGGCCAGTTCCTAGGCTATGTGAGGGAGATGAGAGAAAGAGCAATATGCACTGAAACTACTGATTCAAATGAACCGTGATTCTGCCGCTTCGTCTTTTTCTTTTGTTTCGGGTGGAGACAAGTTGAGAAGACTTTCCAAGGATTATGTCAAGTATATGTTTTTTGTATTGTAAATAATTGTATTTTATTTTAATCTTTACTTCTATGACAAAACTTGCATATATTACTTTATAATTTCTTTCTCTTCTTTAAGTAACTTTTGTAACTATGTTTATATTAATTGTGTCCTGACCGTTGGCTTCCCGTGGTTTCCAACGGTGCTTAGTGAATCGATAGTTGCAGTATACTTAAAAGGTACTTTACAACTAAATTAAATAAAATTAAAGAAACACTAAAGAATGCAAAAAAATGCTATTACGATACAAATCACAAGTAAATAAAAATTACAATAATTTTAAGTTCGAAAACAAAGATTGGTAAAATTAAAACTGCAACGATCCATTTAATGAGAGTGAATACCAGGGCATTGTATGCGCAGCCCACGACTCTACTTATGGCGTACAGGCAAAAAACATCGCCACACATTTGTACATAATTAATATTTTTTTGTAAATAAAGCGCCCTATTGAAATTGAAGTTTTCGGTGACGCAACTTCACCTGCAGGCAAATTGGGGACGCCCTCCTCGGGTGGCCGTCGGGAACCGAAGGCAATATCATGGAACATCACAGTCTGTGCTACTTGCTATGATTGCGTACCGCGGAATTTAAAATCTGTCTTAAGGGGCATGAACACGAGGCTACTGGACACCGCTTTCCAGCACTGCTTCGTGACACCGCACAGTGGAGTATATTGAAACGAAACCTGGCCAAAAGAACTTTATTCCGGGAATTTGATGGATTTTGGCGAATTATCATTTATATGTATTGTGGCAGAACGGGGTTTAAAAGTTAATAATTAATAATAAGAAAATAATTTTGAATAGTTACAAGTGAATGCCCCGGCTAGCTCTTCTCAGGGTTCCACAATACTAAAAAGGGTTCGATTTGTATCTGAAGGAAAAGGACCATGCAAAGGTTCCAATTATAGAAAACTCAAGGCAAATAAATCCGTTAATAAAGCTATTTTAATGACTGGAGACATTCCTCACTCAAATAAATCACCCCCAAAAGATACAACAAATAACTCTTCGTTCTTGAACAGTCCCTTCAACGCCAAAGTGACATTCTTATTATTAAAACACAATTAGAAATTCCCCCAAAAAGACACAACACAAATTGAAACCATTGAACTATTATATCAATGCCAAAGTGACATGATTATTATTAAAACACAATTAGAAATTCCCCCAAAAAGACACAACACAAATTGAAACCATTGAACTATTATATCAATGCCAAAGTGACATGATTATTATTAAAACACAATTAGAACTTCCCCCAAAAAGACACAACACAAATTAAAACCATTGAACTATTATATCAATGCCAAAGTGACATGATTATTATTAAAACACAATTAGAACTTCCCCCAAAAAGACACAACACAAATTAAAACCATTGAACTATTATATCAATGCCAAAGTGACATGATTATTATTAAAACACAATTAGAACTTCCCCCAAAAAGACACAACACAAATTAAAACCATTGAACTATTATATCAATGCCAAAGTGACATGATTATTATTAAAACACAATTAGAACTTCCCCCAAAAAGACACAACACAAATTAAAACCATTGAACTATTATATCAATGCCAAAGTGACATGATTATTATTAAAACACAATTAGAACTTCCCCCAAAAAGACACAACACAAATTAAAACCATTGAACTATTATATCAATGCCAAAGTGACATGATTATTATTAAAACGCAATAAGAAATTCCCCCAAAAAGACACAACACAAATTGAAACCATTGAACTATTCTTTCAATGCCAAAGTGACATGATTATTATTAAAACACAATTAGAAATTCCCCCAAAAAGGACACAACACAAATTGAAACCATTGAACTACTCTTTCAATGCCTAATTGACATTATTACGATTACAACACACACAGATACTCAAATTACACTGAATTTAACTTAATTAACAATAATCTCTTTAATTGTTTCTTAATAAAATCAAACACTGACTCTATTCGTGGCAGGATTCATTTAAAGTTTCAGTCACTGGGCACTAAGTTCTTTAAAGTTCGTGCCACTTTTACTTTATCTTTGCCAGGACGCGCAAGCGCAAAATACGGTGTCGTGTGATACAATCACCGACAGCCGCACCATACCTTCCAAGATGCCAACGACCGCCGCCAAGAGGTCCTCCCGGAGATCAGCCCCTCAATAGTGCGCGAGAGCCGTCAGCTTTTCGCTAACAGCCTCCAAATGGATGCGTCAGCAGCGTCAACTTCTGAGCGAACTTTGATGCGAGGACGCTACCGCCTGAGCTCGTCCAACAATCTCGTTCGATATGCGAAATGTTTGTTATTTGACGCCTGAGCATCTGCACATCGCCAAAAGAATCTAAGTGAGACGTGAACTCCGTGAACCCCTTGGAAAACTGCGAAGTGTGAGCTACATTAGTTCCTCTAAGCAAGTCTCTGCGAACTGCGAGAACAATCGCCAAAAATCTAAGTTATCTTGGATGTGAGCGAACTACGTCAACTCCACCGAAAAATTGCGTGATCTGAGAGATATCAGAAATATCTACTAGCTGTGAGATCTGCGCGATATGAGAACTTCAATGACAGAAATATCTGAGAACGGTCGAACTACATCCGAAAAATCTAGATCTGCTTGATATAAGCGACATGAGCTAAAACTTCGATGTCAGAAAAAAAAACTTCCATCTGAGAAATATCTAAGCTATACGAGCGAAAACTTCCATCTGAGAAACGAATGAGACATGAGCTCTCTGAGAACTTCGATGTCAGAAAAATCTGCTATATGTGAGTAAACTTCGATGTGAGAAACGAATGAGAGCGAAAAATCTCTGTGTCTTCCTTAAATGGGCTTCATCCCTTCTTTTTCCCCAAAATTTCCAAAATTTTGAATGTCACGTGGCCGAAAGCTCCCAATACCAAAATGATTTCCCCCTCTTACGCCTTGGTTCTCATTGGAACGTTTAAAAAGCTTTCTAGAAGATTCTCAAAAAACGTTTAAATTTCCAACGTTCTTTCGAACAAGTTCGGGCATATTCTCGCCCGGCGACCATATGGTGTTCCTTAGGATGTGTGGGACCTCCTCCCCCGTCCTCTTGCTCGCTTCGATTTCTAAAGGACCATAAATCTTTATGGGTGTTAAAAGAAAACCGCCGATGCAGCCTAGTGCCGCGCTCCGTCTGTGGTCGCCCACTCCTCCAACCGTCAATCCGTTTAAATTTTTAACTCTTCGACCGTCAAAATTCCACAACAGAATGATTAAATTTGTTAATTAATTAGCGAATTATTCAAATCTCACAGTATATCAACAAATGTCATGTTAAGTCAAATGTATTTTTGATTCCAGAGGTTATGTATGAAAACTAAATAAAAACTCAATATAAATTTTCTTAACATGAATAACTGACATAGCCTTTATTTATATACTTGAAAATGATTTTTCGCTATCATTCACCAAATTCACTGGATAAAATACTTTTGGTCAGGTTTCGCCTCGATATACTCCACTGTGCGGAGACACGAAGAGGTGTTAAAAAGCGACATGCACTTGCCCCGTGTACGTACCCCTTGAGAAAGACACTCTTGGTGCCTTTCGTTGTATATCGTTGATCATATTTTCAGCTTCCATATTACACAATTGGGATATTTTTGAGTTTATGCAAAGTAAACTCCAATTTTTTAATCTCAAAAAATGGAGTTTTATATGGTGTATGAAAAAGAATATCCCTATTTCGTTCTAGTGTTATCGGTTCACAATTAAATGAAACGCAAGTTGTCTCCCAGAAAAAGAAGGAAAACATGAAACATTACAGTATACCTCGATGTGTTCGTGAGTGTTACCGGTAAGTTTTAATTTATTCTTTAAAAAAAATTAATGATAAAATAGGAATTAACATCGGGTAAAACTCAGGGGATGATGGAGGAATGAAAGCAAGGTGTAATATACAATTATCTGAGTATTTTTAAGTCGACTAATCTAATAGAAATTAAATACGAACATACACCCTTTCTTAAAATTATATATAAGAATTGTATGGCATAAAAATATTCCATAAATTAACACCAGAACCACAAATTAACCCGGAGTGTGGCTGTGTACTGACCCACATTGCGCTTTATTTCTCATCGTATGTACTTTTTGCAGTTTCTCAACATATTACACCATTCCTGTGTTTGTTGATTATTTTTGCGTATGTTTGGAGTTTTAAATAGCTTCTTCATTTGACTTATTTACTTATTTCCTTTTACTACAGTCCGGAGAATAGGGTTTCCACGTCGCTCTTCCATCGGACTCGGTTTTGCATCAGACCTGACACCTCTCTCCAGACTTTTCCCATTTTCCCAGCTTCTTCTTCCATATTCCTTTTCCAAGTCATCCTTGGTCTTCCCCTCCTCTGTCTTCTGCAATCACATGATAAGCTGTCTAATCAGTCTCCTGTATAGCATGAAGAATGAATTCTTACTAATGGCATATTATCTCTATCTGGATTGCCAATAATAATTGCATAACGTTCTTTTCCGCCACTTTTGGTTCTATAAGATATGATATCTGCTTCTTGAGTCTGTCTTAAAAATAATGATGTTTCTTTATATTCTTTCTCTCTTCGATTTTTCTCCAAGTCCCCTCTGTCATCCATTCTTTCCTTAGCAAGTTTTTGTATCCCACAACTTCCTCAGCTGTTGATGTACATACATCTATCACTTTTTGCCAATGTTGTTCCACTTCCCACTCCTCATCCAAGCCCTACACTTCCTCGAGCCGATTCTGGAGTTTCACACAGAATTCTTCTCTCATACCTTTGGAATTGTCCACCACCAGATAGTGATTGCTATTTATGTCAGCTCCTCTCTTATTTCTGGTATCTAGAAAAGATCTTCTCCACTGCCTATTAAATGCAAAATGGTCAATTTGACTTTAAAATTTCTTGTCAGGCGATACCCAGGTTGTGTATATTCTTGTTTGGGAATGAAGTTCCTCTAATAACAAACTCATTTTCAGCACATCAATCTGTAAACAACTCTCAATTCTTATTCATTTTCCCATAATCATGTTTCTCCATAACTTCTTCCAACCCTAAATTGTCACTCCCAACTTGTGCATTGATAACAGCCAAATATATATTTTTGTGCGTAGAGTCAAAAATCTCTGACAAATGGGCATAAAATTTGTGTTTCTCAACTTTTTATGATACCTCAGTGTGGGCATAGTACTGTATCACGCTAAAGTTGCGTACATTACCCTTAAATCAGGCTACAATAATCCTCTCCGATACCGGTTTCCATTCTATCAAACATCTTGATATTTTCTGTCTCAGCAACAAGCCTACACCGTCCTTGTATTCCTCCTCCTCATTTGGTCTACCTGAGTATAGAAATGTAGCTCCTCTAGCTGTTTGCATTTCACCAAATTGTTTCCATTGCATCTCGCTTAAAACTAATATATCCAATCCATATTCCTCCATCACTGCCACAGTTTGGTGTAACTTTCCTGACTGATAAAGTGTCCTCACGTTCCAAAAACCAATTTTGGTAATCCTTTTCGATCCATAAAACGAGCCGTCCGTTTAGTGCTTTGGTCCGTTTCTTTAATAGTTTAGTATTTAAGAGAAGTGAGTTATTGGCCCACTGCCCCCGTGTGCCATGACAGGGTTGCCGCCTAAGAACTAGTCACTAGCATTATCGCACAGATCTAAGCGCTGAGAACACCATTTCCTCCATTCCTCCAAACGTTCGTTACGATTATTCCNTTCCGCCGTTGCTCAGTTACCAGAGCCTCGTCTGCGATAACAGGGGAGTCCCGCGAGAAGAGTGAGGTCGACATTTGGATAAGAGAGGCTGTATGTTTCGCTTCATTACCCCTTACCACCCACTTCTTTACTTACGTGGTCAAAAATATACACTGCGGAGCAAAATTAGCGGTCGATCAATTTATATCACCATAACTTCTACGTTTTAGGATGGATCAATGAAAAATTTTGCTTCAACTTACATCCTTATGTTTACGGGAGCACAGTGCATTAGATTGGGAGTATCCAGAATACAAACCGGTAATAAAAATTATGAGACAAAACACAGATTATGTCCCATTAGATGTTACAAAGTAATGTACCGAGAAAGAAAACGGGTTCGAGGGAATTAGGAAGCTACATAAAAAGAAACGAAATGAACATTGTATATAACATAAATTTATTATTATTATGTATGCAAGAACATGATTTTTTTCATGCATGGGTCAATAACATTTAGGACAATAACGGAAAAGAACTCATGGACCGTAATATATATAATGACAATGAGCTAAATGTAATAGAGACAGGTCGGTATACGGGCTAGTATAATCAAGTAGAATTGGGTGAGAAAGGGCAAGAATTAATACTAGTTAATCTGTATTGCAGGTTCAGTAGATAAATAAAGCAGAATATTGAAATTTTAGAGAGAATAGGTAAGGAATTTCGACATGAAGATAAACAAATATGTCTGTAAAACACGAGGTCCAAAATGTGAGATATAGAAAGACAAATAGAAGGGGAAAGGAAATGAAAGATTTTTTGATAGAAAATGGATTAATGATATATAATGTTTTTGGAGAAAGTACATGTATCGAGGGTAGTCTTTTATAGATATATCACTTAAAAGACATGAAGGAAAATGAGGTGACTGGGTAGAAGATGGTAGATGGAGTGAATAATGATCTCAGTGCGATAATGATAGAATTTAGTAAGAAAGGAGGAGATGAAATTCAGCATAGAAGAATGGATTTGGAGAAGTACAGAGAAGCGAAAGACAAGTATCAAATAATATATCAAGATATGAGAAAGAGAAAAGGAGTAGAAGAAAAAGTTGATGCTTTGTAGTTGGGGTTATCACGATTAAGAGAGACTTATGTTACAAATTGTGATAGTAAAAGGGTCAAAGATGGTGGACATGTAAATAGATACAAATGAAGAAAAAAAAGACAAAGGCAGAGGTAAAGACTGCACAGTTAGATATAAAGACTAAAAAGAAGTGAAAACAGGAGAGGTTTTTAGAGGATGTACAACAACGAACCATATGTGGAATGCCGTAAAAAATAGCAGCAGGAAAAAATAAAGAAAAGAAGTTTGGTGAAGTGGGGAAGGAGGGGAGTAAAGAACGTGGAGAGAGGTAGGCGAGTTCATAATTAGTACATTGTGTAAAGATGAGGAGGAAGAGCAGAGAGGTTGAAAAAGTTGAAGAACAAGAGGTGGAGAAAATGACACAATGTTAATTAGATGAAATGATAAAGGAGTTGTCAAATAAGAAATTAACAGGTTTTGAAAAAATATTGCATGTAATGGTGAAAGAGAGTGTGCATGGAGTTAAGAAAGCTCTTGGCGTTGAATATGGAATAATTGCAACGAAGAGTATTCCTAATGCTGCATTGGAAAATAGTGGACGTGGAACTATTTCTAAGGGAAAGGCATGGACAAGGTAAAACCAAGGTTTTACAGACCCACGTCATGAGTGCCAACGTATGAAAAAATATGATAAATGGATAGGACTGAACTTGAGTACACACATAGAAGAAAACGGATTATTGTGTCATTGGCAATACGAATTCAGACAGAGAGAAGCAGAGAAGAAGCAATAAAAAGATTTATCAGTGATATACAACCAAGGGAGGGAAAATATTGTTTCTGTAAATTCCCTGATATAGAGGGTGCTTATGATTCAGTACGACGTGGGATTATATTTAACATGTTAAAGAAGATGAGCGTACCAAAATATTTACTGAAAATAGTTATATCATATTTCACACAGGTCCACAAATTTTAAAATAGGGAGTGAAAGAATAATACGAAGTGACGAGAGAGTTCTTCCCAGTGGTCTCACACGGGTCCAGTGTATTGGTTAATAATAATGAATGAACCAAAAGGTAACACTGCCATCTGTCAGCACAATTAACACTGACGTTCAAGATAGAACTAAGAGAAGGCAACATCAGTCATTTCTTCACTGATCACGATCGCCAGACGAAAATGGGTTTTTGATAGTTTAATCGTAATGGATAATGTGCCTAAATTTTTTAATGAAGAGATTTTGTTTGAGACTGTTGCTCTGGGAATCGTTAATAAATAATTGTTGATCAACCAAAGTCGATAGTTGTTAAAGTCAAAGTCGACAGTGTCTGAAGGAAGTCTACATTTGTGTGTGATATTAAAAACGGTACATTGCTAAGAAGTTCATTATTTATTAAGTAGACTAATGTATATTTACTGTACACGCATACTGATTAGGGCAGGGGATCACAAACACGATGAACAGACATAACCTGACTTGGCATAAACTTACGTCTCCGTGCGTGTCTCTTGTGGACAGCGTTCACTGGCGGATATGATGTTTCATGACCACTGTCATAACTTTGGCCAATGCGAACACTGACATGTAGTAGCTGTAGTGTAACCAGTGGACAGTGCGTTGACAGTCGATTTCACAGAACACTGACAGAAAACACTGCCCTTGTATTCGTACCTTTAGTCCGATGTAGTAGGTCGTAAAGCTGACTGTACAGTGGACAACAGGAGCGCTACGAGGACGCAACCGCTGCCACCATCGAAGCGGAAAACCCCCTCCACAGGGTCATACATCCTTTCGTCCCCCTCTATCGACGCCATTTTGAATGCATTTCCCTTCCTAACTTCTAAGACTTCATTGTCGATTCTAACGTTGCCTTCGCTGTTGATAGATCCCAAGGTTCACCAAGGACAAGAGGATTTGGAATCGTCAATTTTAAAGGGGAGTTCACTGAGAGATTAAAATAACGATGTCTAAGAATGATTATTATTATTTTTATTTTCATTACTAGCTGATTTTCCCGACTACGCTCGAGTCGTGACTACAGACAAAGGAAAATTTAATCTCAATAAATGTGAAAACATATACATTTTTAAAAACCATTTACTTATCAATTAAGTACTATTGAATCTCAGAAACAAATTTACACTTTCCATTGTAATCTGAGGTTCCCGAAATCTCACCGCAATGCTCACCGCCAGTTTATTCAACATAACATAATAAGCGAAAAGTGTTTTTGCGATACTTTCGAACTAATTGAAGTAACTTGTTGTTTGTACTTTTGAGTTCACTGAATTAAAAGGAAGGGTTAAACAGTAACATAACCATGCAACCCACTGTACAACGTCGGGTTAGTTCGGCTAGTATCCTTATATTTTATTTTGTACTAGATAAAACACTATTAGCCATTTCGTGCGTTTAATTCATTCTCAGCATGAGAGCTAACTGGATTAAATATTTTTCAGTTAATTATTCATGTGGATCAATATGGTTCTCCACATATGGCTCCTCAATATGGATCTCTCGAACACCATGATGCTCTTAAAATACAACCAGGCGGAGGAAATATGCTCGCCAGTATCTCTGAGTTCTTTTCCTAAAATTCAGAATAACAGTGTTCCTGTTTCTTAGGGTGTTCTTTTAAAAAACTTTGGAACTGTGTATATTTTTCCATGTCTTAAAATAAGACATTCATAAATATTTTAGATTTTAAATTTTAGGGATCGTTAAATTATCTGAAATTTTAAAGGAATTCTTATTTCAAGAAATGAATAAAATGGGAGAGTGCACCGTCCAAAAGATGTATTTAATTTTCATGGTGCTGCGTGTTTGATATTATATGAAGACAGTGCTCATTGTCTTGAAATGGCTGAGAACTCCTGATGTAGACTATACACTGCAACTGATTCGTATAATGGTCTTACTTTATAGGCCTCGGTTCGTGGTTCTGCAGAAAATGCAAAAATCACTTCATTGGAATCAAATGAAAACTGGATCAGACATTTTTCCTATTTACTGATTAATTAATTATCTCTAAATTATATTTGACTCTAATTGTTTATAACACATTCATAGTCGTGCCAACTTGATATCAACTTGGCAGAACCATACCGCAAATAATAATCAGATCAAAAGGAAAAGTAGTTAGGCATTTTCCTCTTTCTTGGCTAAATCATTACTATACTCATAATTTTTTTTTCGTTCGGATAAATGTAAAAATACGTGTAGTATCGTATAGACCAAAATTAATAATTATACCTTATCATACAAGATCGATATCATTATACACTATACGTCGACATAGTACCAGTAAGAAAATAGTAATTAGCAACTCATGAGTGCGGAAAATAAGAGGTATGTACAATGATGTGGTAAGTACATCGCACAATTTGCAATGCCGTTTCAAACTAATATCCCGTTAATGAAGAAAATTAGAAACGAATATAACAAACCCAAACAATTTACTAGAGTAAATCACCCCATCCCACGTAATCTGCAAATATGTCCATGTGATATCCTGTGCCCACGGGAGGCTCAGATAACCCTCCAACTACGACCCGTTATACAACGCTCGTAATTCAACACCTTGCTTCCCTCATTGCTTCTCGTATCTTGATCGCCTTCTTCTGCTCCACAAGAATGTCTGGTAATCTTTTCCTTCCTCGGTTCTTTCATTTACTTCCCTCGTCTCTTCACTACTTCCTCCGTTTCTTCCCTCTCTCGTTTCACGAAATGCAACAGGACGCTGGAAGTTTGCTTGAAGGAAACTCTCGAGAATCGTCCTCCTACTGACCGCGCTCTCGAGAATGTCTCATGCTATTAGAAGATGTATACATAAAATCGAAAATACCACACACTGACCGACTGACTAATCACGAAATCTCAGAAACTACATAGCTACAAACTTGAAATTTGGCAGATAGGTTCCTTTGAGGATGAAGACATCCGCTAAGAAGCGATTTTTACGAAAATCCATCCCTGACGGGGTTTGGAATGTTTTATGTATGCATCCCACCATAACACTAGAGTGTCTGCAGCAATTTCAACAAAACTTGGTTCACAGATGACTGACAATATGACGACGAAAAATATGGGAATAAGGCATAGCTTGCACTCCTAGGGATATGTAAAGATAATGGAAAAATCCGATATTAGTTTCGAAGTCATACTTTTCGATGCTGTGGAGATAAATGAGAACGTCCCTGGTGCTTTGTAAATTCACAATCAGTCCATATTGCAGATAATATACCCCAGCATAGTGGGAATGAAGGACAAGTGAACATAAGTTTAAAAAGTCCTATATTGCTGTTGAATAAATCGTTCTTAGGGCCGCTGAAGTGAAGTGACACCCTCATTACCAGGTTACCTCATCCGATCACACCATATAACGAATATACACCATTTGTGTTAGGGGAGATAAGGAGTGAAATGTAAAAATAATCGAAAGTGACCTATATTAGTGCTGAGATCGTCTTTATCGAGACCGCTGAAGTTAGTAGTGACATTCTCGAAGACGTCAAGGAGCACAGTCAGCTCATATTAACTCCAGCACCACTACGTAAGGAGATGCCATGAAACAAATATCGAACATGACATATCAGTGACGAGCTCATAATTTTCTAAGTCACTAAGTTTATAGTGAAACTCCGATATCATGTAAGTCTGAACTCAGCCCTCATGAAACAAACACACTTCTAGCATCCCTTGGGTAGGGTGGAAGTGGGTTTAAGAGTCAAAAGAATTGAAAACTAATTATGAAGTATTTAAAAAAAATGTATTGGATACATAGTTTTGAGATTGACGAGATGTTTCAACTACCAATACCGTTATGTTCAAGATGAAATAACATAGGAGCACTGTATTAGAACTGGTGGAAGAAAGGTCAAGGGGTTACAATAACGTGAAAAGACCGATATTAGTGTCGAGTCCATGGTTATCGTGTATTGTGAGATGAATAATCGTATTTCCAATGACATTATGTACTCTCCAGACCACTTGAGGTGCCCGACGCCCCTAGAGGTGGGAGTAGGGAAGAGTGTGACACAAAAAATTATATAAAATGTCCGCTCAGAAAGGATTTTACAAAAAGTAAC
>NNCF01127802.1:647464-662434 GCA_002313205.1 Laupala kohalensis
AGGAAAGAATTTCTTGGTGATGTCACGTCCAAATGTTTAAGAAATGGCGTTTCGATCACGTTATTGTTGTCTTCTTGGGAAGGATGCAGCAGAAAACAAATAAGATGGTTGAAATATTTTTAAAAGTTGAAGCGGTGTAAGCTGTTTTACCCAATTCCCATCGACTCACAATATTATGATACTAGGCAACCCAGTTGGTGTCTTGTCTGGCAGCCGAAAGGTCAAGCCACAATACCCAGAGGCGGCGCCATCCGAGAAGTCCAGAATCCCACGAGTCCGTTCGCGGAAGCCTTCGAAGAAAAATAAATAACTTGTTATACTCCAAGAAGAATAGAAGAGTTATAATAAATTATATTTTTCTTGTATTTTCTTTGCAAGTTCATGGCAAACAACAGAAGTAAATCATCATCCAAAAACTATTATCAAATTCAGGACAGAAACCTATAATCGGCGGTAGGAACAAGGAGGTAAGAAAACAATCCCAATCCTTAGTGGCAACATCCATCATTATCCACATCGTACAAGTGTATCACAACGATGAAAGTAATGCTACTTTATCTCTTTGACGAGTTCGATATATATCGTCTTACCTCTTCTTTGGCATCACAAATTGCAGTATTATCTACGATCCGAGACGAAATTGTGCGATAGATGAGGAAAATGCTCCGTGTGAGATTTTAATTTTCAAGAGGCACTTGCAAATAACAAGACTCGCGAACAGTCTTCATGTACTTACACATTCCACCGCACCGGAGTACCTTTACGCTACCTTGGAAGAGAGAATTCGAGCTTCCGTTTTTACGGAGATACACCTTCCGTTGAATGTTAATACGTGCCAATGTCAACTTCGTTATTAATTTTTTTAAATTTTTCCAAGTTAAACTATGCAACCAATAACATTTTTAAAGTGTTAGGTGTTTTAAATATTAGTGACCAGTGAGGTATTTTGTACTTGTAACGAGTAATTCTTAAAAACTGTAATAGGACTTCGAACATTGCTGTAATTAGGGCTCAAGCAGAAAAAATATCCCAGAACACCTAGAAATATTTACATCTCGATACGTCATAGGATTTGTTATTACTTATAAAAATGCAAACACCGATGCTATAAGTGATTAAAATAGTTTGTTGAATGATATATTCTATCGGATTAGTTTCAAAAATATTTCACTCGAATAACACTCATGTCCAAAACAAAATCATGCAATATGTAAAAGAGAATTAACTTGACACTTTTGGTTTTGAGATGTTTGGGTAGGGGTAAATTCGACACACCTAAAAGACCGAGATATCTTCGGGAATATGTTGTTTATTGCTGAATTTATCGTAGTCGTTTTATCAATCAGTGTTAGAGCGCATAAAGTTTCCACTGATACAGAGGAACATAGTGCAAAAGACAGTAGACAGACGTGGACGTCATTTCCATCTACGCAATTGCGATGGACAGTTGGAACTTTGGTTGGCACTTACTATCCTGGCAGTGCCGTTTTACAGAAGTGCAGAATACAGAGTAAGTACTAATTATGCGGGTAATGATTATAATACTTTACTTGCAGTTCATCTGATATCGAGAAAAACGTATTCCGCGAAATTTCCTTATTCTAATGAAAATAATGGTTTGAGACCAACGAGAAGATAGGATCGATAATCTGCGAACAAATGTAATAATTCCTGACCAGGTAGCATAATAATTTTACTCTAAACTATGTCTTGTGAGTCAATCTCACTTATGTTGTTGGATGCAATTTATGTCTTTCTTTGAAATTTAATTGAAAATACCATTTCACATGGAATTGCTTCTCATTTTAATATGTGTGTATATATAATAATGTATATGTGTTTCACTCACAACTTACAATCAACTTATCTTCGTGTTGTGTCCTATTACAACCACAACGCAGTCAAATGCATTTGAGGTATTTGAATAATTCAAGTATATATGATACAATATATTTTGAATTCAGGTTTAAGACATTTCGATGAGTGCAGTGATTTCTGTCATTCATTGCATCACAATTAAGTGATACAATTTCAACAGTTATATCTTGGCATTGCGCTTTCCGGGTTTCACCGCGTCATGTTGCTTGCTGGAACAATGTTTTCGCCTGTCACATGTAGGCATCCCCAGGTCGAGTCTTCTCCACACATAAAAGGCGCTGCGAAAACCATCATGAAATGCATACTGAAATTCAACATTTCATACTCCACTAAATCATATTTGTAATATTAATCATCAAATATTATTTATTTAACATTCATGTCAATTGCTTTGTTTCAGTGTTTAAATAATTTATTATGCTTCGTTTTTAGCGGTATATATGCGTGCCTTATCTTAGTGTGTTCAATAAATCTTTTTCTGTATTGAATACCAGTTAAACAAATTTAATTTCTTATAGTTTCCTCTGCTATTCACTGAGAGTCTGGGTTGTGACGTCAAGTTATCGACGTACAAAAATATTAATACAATAATTGTGAAACACATATAATTAGCAAAATCAATATTTCTTTTTATATAATAATATTCTAGCTAATGAAAACGATTTCCTCACTGCATTATTCAGGGTTTCAAACTGCACAAATGCTTTTGCGCAAGTTGTACTGTACTGCACGCAAAAAAAAACCCTAGGGCAAATTAAGAAATGGAAGATAATGGAAAGGTTTTTGCACGCGAAATTTGAGTGAACCCAACTACATCGTGAGAATCTATGTCCGTTTACAAGCTAGCTAGACCCGAGTGACTAACCGCACATATAATTGAAGAGGAAAAAGTATTAATGGAGTACGAAGTTCAAATGCTGTTGGAAGAAGATTTTATTTTCTCTAAGTTCCCTGTTCGCAACAGAGTCATTCCAGGGGTTTGTACAGATCTTTGTCCCACTGTACTATTTAATTCTCTTTCCTTCCAAATGTTCGGTCTGGAACACAGAAGTTCTTGACGGTGCACGCTATCCAAGAGGCAAGTTGTACTTTCCATAGCACGCTACCGCGGGGGTTCGTCTTTGCTCTGGTTATTTTGAGATCAGATGGCTCATAACACGGTGCTTGAGACAAACTCCGCTGGAAAAACTGTGCTACTTGGCCATCATAGCGCTACGAGACATGGCTGTCAAGAGTGAAAAAGGATCAACATCTACAACCCACCCCCTATTCGAACAACGGGCAGCAACACACCGCCGAAATCTAGGAAGAGATTCCTCCACGTGACAGAAGATTCGATTTATTTATTTATTTATTTTATGTCTTTATGACGAGGTTTAGACCATGAGACCTGCTCTTCCACATAACCGTGACTTAGGTGAGGGAGCAGGCTAGGAAAGATATTGGGTTGCTGGGTTGGGTACTGAGACAGTTCATTAGACCAGGTTATAAACTTGGCGTTCACGTAACAACAATCTTTGAGATTGGATATTGCCATCCGAGTATCTTCCACCTGCGCATAAAGACGTCTTGACGACCTGGAAATTCATAAACAGAACGGGAGTTGCCGGGTCAAGAGTGTATAGGAGGTGGACCTTGCAAAAGTTCGATGTGTGAATGTGGCGAGAAGTAAAGGACAGCACACCTTCTTGAGTGCCAACATGCCCTAACCGTGTGCCGTATGACTTTATGGAAACGACTAAAAACGCCCTTGACGAGGCCAGATTTCTGGTGAAAATATGAACGAACGTTGTGTGAACAGGAATGTTGTCCCTTTTTAAAAAAAATTTAATGTTCTAAAAGCTTCTGATGATTGTAGTGTAATATAATGTAATTAATAGGGTATAAATGTAACAAAAACTATTTTCTTAAAATTATCTTCAGATTTTTAGGACCGACAAAATTTCAAACGATGCCTGACAAAATTTGATTATCTTCATTATACCTTTTTCATAAGCACTGATATGTGATTGTACTAACCACACTAAAAATGCGATAAGATGCTATGTTGAATAACTTTAATAAACTTTGACTTTTATATGCAGACATTTTCAACAATCAGATTACCTAATCTTTGGAATCCATTATATACTTAGTTTTTAATATCAGAGAAGAATTTTTTTTAAATCGACTAGGAAAAGGGACCATGCTAAATTGTAAATTTTATATATATATATATATATATATATATATATATATATATATATATATATATATATATATATATATATATATATATATATATATATATATNTACGTTACAGTATGCCCACTGTCTGAGAAATTGTGCATGTGTCTCCCAGTTTCTTAGAACAGTCTTCTTCTCTTTTTTCCATAGGCCTTTACGAAGACTTGGAAGGCGTGCGGGCAGCTCGTGCCCTTGCTTCATTCGGCACTGCAGTGATCTGGGCGCCGTTAGTGAGGAGGACGTCCGAAGATTCTGGTGCCAGACGAAACAAGAAAACCAAGAGTCTCCATGGACACCGGAGATCCCTTCGCGTGTTCATTTGTAGATTAGAGGACGCTCGCAAATTCATGGAACAGGTGACGCTTTCAGTAATGCCAAGCTGACGCGATATTCTGATTCTATCTGCCCACAGAATTAAATGTTTTAAACGCATAAAACTTTGTATTACATGGATGCAATAACAGTTGTTAAAATTAATTTTAGTTTAAGAAACAAGTTATTGGCCATTTTATCAATTTATCATCTTCGTCTGCATAGTAAAATATGAATAAATAATTAACGACCTATTTAGCTGACTATTTAATTTTTAGAATTCAGTGGAAAAACAACATCACTGAGTAAAAACAAGAACTATACAACACTTTTAAAATATTTAAAACACACGACGTTTTTCACTTGATAATGGTGCTAAAAGGTACCGAAACGTCGTCAGTTTTAATTTTTTTAAACGTGTTGTATTGTTCTAGTTTTTACTCAGTGATTATGTTTTTCCGCTGAATTCTAAAAAATTAATATTGTCTGTTACAAAAAGGTTGTTAAATATTTACTCAAATTTATGGACTAGTTACAACGTATATGAAGTTCATTCTCTCTTATAGACATATAAGAATTTTTATTTCCAGAACTAATTGGATTTTGAATATTATTTTTTGAAATATGATTTTAGAAGTCATCGGACATTAAATTGTTGTTCGCGGTTTTCACCCTGTTCACCATTGGCATCTACCGCATGGACGAGCAGACTAATGGCAAGTCATGCTACTTGCGAAAGGAGTCAAGCAAGTTTACGAATTATACTTCATAAACAAAATTTTTCGTTGTGAATTATATTCTCGTTAGTAGTTATTATTGTCCGTAAAAATAACATAGAAGTAATTTAACCTGGCAGTTATTCCGCGAAAGCCATTAAGCGTCCATGCACAGTAATCACTTTTCTTTTCAGAATGTTTCCATGGCTACAAAGTGTGCGTTCAGATTATTAAATTTCAGCATATATTGCATCACCTCCAGACTTCACTTATTCGTTTGACTGAATCCGAGCTCGGATGGCGTGAGCTGGTCGTCGGTCAACTTTTCATGCAGCAGTCGGCACTATCGCAGACTGATCGCAGAGATCTGCTCGGCAGGAGGTCTCTTGTCAAGTTCAACAAATGTAGTTTGCCTTGGTAACCTATCCAGTAGGTGGACAGAAAGATTCCAACTGTTAACTTTCATAACATTTTCAATTGTCTACAGTGTCCACGTAGGAACGCGCACAATCCATTAACTTTTATCTGGTTTGTGGAGTTCATAAACAAACGTTCATTTGTCATATATAAACACACTTTCATATGTCTTGCATGCGGAGCGCGAATACATCTGTCATTTGCTCTTGCGTCTTGATGTGAACACAGAATGTCTTTCGTGTGTTTACACGTAACGTGAATACGCGTGATATGGAGTGATATGTTCTGAGTATAGCATGATAATATGTAGCAGTATTCTGATAGGATTCAGCTACAATACCATATTAATAACTATAATAAATAATTGTTATTGCTATTAAAATACTAGATTGTTAATCGTTAATTATTTATTTGATACATTTTATTTAAAGGTAATATTTATATAATTTGTGTTGTAAAACAATAATTTTTAAACAAAAATGCTCCACGGTGAGCCCCTCTTTGATTACGGTCTGGACCCGCCACTGAAAGCGACCAATTCCATAAGTACTTTTAATTTGTAAATTATTTAACGAACTATATATGTGCGAAAAATTCAATTGGAGAAATGTTTAAGATTATTATAAATTCAATTATGTTAATAGTTTTTTTTTTCATTTAAATTTCGACTCTTCAAGTGCGCGTGATCTCTCACTATGGATTCGTCGGCGCGACCCCCGCAGGGTTAAGTATGAACAAAGAATATGATAAGATCTTTTCACACGATTAGACTTACAGGCAGAACCCTCTTAAGCTCACGAGAAGATTTATTCATAGAACATTCGATGGATTCAGATACGGATGGAGAGGATGAAAACCAGTGTTCTCACCTACGGTTTTATACAAAACATTGTCTACCGACGAGGAAATAATTCATAATAGAGAAAGTGTTTCGTACTCAAGGTGTGTCTATACTCCTAGACACGTAACTTTACTGAGAGAAAATGAAACTTGAGGACCGTTTTCCTCCACCCAAATTATCGTGCTGTTCGCTCGCCTGTCGCGGTGCGTTCCCGCGCAACGCACTGTGTTCTGTAGAGTGTTTTCCTAGCCAGCGTTCTTCAGTTGCGTAATGGCGTAGTACCGAGCGATCTCAGTCGTGTTGCTTTCTGGATATTGTCGGCGTCTGTCGGGTCGTGGACGATCAAAAGAAAAGGAAGGCCCTAGCAATGTTAATATGTATTTTAACATTGTTTAATTGTTTGTTTAGCCTAGCCTTATTATTCCCAGTTCATGTGGGGTCGGCGAATGGGGATGGATATGATGCTTCGTTAANTTAATTATTTATTTAATAGAGAGAGTTTAATTATTTATTTAATTAAATTAATTTAATTAAGAGAGTTTAATTATTTATTTAATTAAGAGAGTTTAATTATTTATTTAATTAAGAGAGTTTAATTATTTATTTAATTAAAATCTATCTATATTTTAAGATCAAAATACTTTTACTTACTGGTTTTTAAACCCTGTACAGCATCCTAATTTTTCAAATTCATAATAATACAAAACTTGACACAACGCTCTCGCGAAAAACCAAACCGGTCGAATTTTCGCTTCCGATGCATGACGCGGCTGCATCACTTCATTAAAATTCTTGTAAAATCTAATCTATTTGTCGAACTTTTACGATTTAAAGACGTTTTTAATCTTTGATAAATGCACGAAACAAATAATTCATAAAGTTTGATGACAATTGATCTTTTCCTTCTTAAATTACTGTCTTAAAATGAACTATTTTAACACTTCTATTTTTAATAACATTTTTTCGATAATTTAGGGTAATTTTTGTAGAGAGATATATGCTATCGCGGATTTTTTTTTGTAGAACTTCTTAAGGAAAACAATGTTGTCGCTCATAGTTGTCACCTATCTCTAACCGTTTAGGCAGCGTAAGAGCAATTATATTTCGCGCTGCGTTATTCCTCGTTCATGCGCCGCGCGCTGAGTAATTCAGTCGTTCGAATGCAGTCGGGCTACCACTTTGGAGATTGCACGCCAGCGTTGGCGTTGTTGTGCTCTGTAGGAAAACGGCAACGTTGATTATGCAAAGAGGAGTCAATTATATTTCGCGCTGGCGTTGTGTGCATTTTGAAGTGGAGGAAAACGACCTTTCAAGAAAAAAACATGAATGGGAACGGACTGTTTTTATTAGTTTATTGGGAAGTAGTAACACTTAATTAGTTTATTGTTCTCAACGTGGTCACAGACTGTTTATAACTGCTCTCGTCTCGTTGATATTGGTACAGGACTTGTACACAGAGTAGCCAATCCCTTTTCTTGGCAATCGTCCATAAGGGTAATGGTAAGTGTTCCTCGCGTTATGTTGAGAGTACATTCGTGTTTCTTTAAACTTGAAACCCTTTGCTAACATCGGCGATCAATTTTCTCACTTGTTCTTGTGGCATTATTCTGTTCTTTCTGCATCGATGGTGTGAAGTGTATAATACCTTGTGTCGTAGTTTGTTGTGTTACTAACGTGTAACTTTACAGCTAATAGTCGCTTTCGTGACTACTTTTCGTATTTAGTCGGATATTACTTAACGTCGTACAAGTTGGCAATTCGTGTTAGGAAGTCACATTGCATTATTTTTGGAAAAGTTACAGGACTTCGAATATACAAAAGTATGTGAGGTAGAAATATTTTTCGTGTAAAAATACATCCTTCAAGAAATGATTTTGCGGACGTCTTTTTTACTCTCGGGGATCGTGGGTCCATGTTGTATGTGTAACTTTTTGCGACTCAGAATACTTCATCTGTACAGTATGTTTTTCTCTTGTTCTCTGTGATCGAGGTATACATTCCTTATTTACAAAAATAAAAGTAATATCTTTGATTTTCCAGGAGTGGCCTCGGGATCCCGAGATAACATCCGATACGTTGTGGCTGCTACCAACGCTACACCATGAACAGCTGTCACTAGATGTGAATGTCGTGCTTGCTGGAGTGTACATACCATTCAACTGCGAACTGTGGATCGCTCTTTCAAATCCAGCACGCGATTTAAACGCGAATCAACACTTACGCGAGTTGTCACGTATTCATCGGTACGCTACGGATCGGTAGGTGAAATAAATGAGTCAAAAATGGTCACTTGGCTGCGCATATTTGTGCAGCGTATTCGCAAAACATTTGATGTATTCACAAATATCACGGACATGTCATCCACACTCGGACTGAACCCCCAACAACTCAAATATGTTTAATATTATTGTCGTTTTCCAGGCAATTAAGCCGTGGTAGGGGCGTCGTGGACGTAATCCTACTGAAGATGGCAGTCGCAGTAGCCGCCGAAACGTCTAAAAGAAATAGCAGTGGACGACAATAATATTAATGACACCGGCCGTGAAAGCTTACATTTATATATTCAAATATGTTTGCTTATACAAATGATGGATATGTTGGGAGTGGGAGCGGTACACGTTTCCTTTAATTCATGTTATCCATACATCTTGCATAAATATTACGAAAAGACCGTGGCAAAAGTGAGTCTTGATATCTCTTATGCCCAAATGCTAGGGTTCTCTTTCATTCGAGATGTTCGTATGTAAAAGCATTAAGCTACTTTGCATATGAATATATGAATAGCTCTGTCAATCACTTTAAATGACCGTTGGCTTGGAATCGTTATCAAGATTAGCTTCCGTACGAACCAAAGTAAATAACAACTGTCCAAGTATCAAGTCCAGGACTCGTAGTGAATCAGAATATGGATCGAACTCCAGAAATAAATTCTACTATATTTACAACTGATTTCATTTACGATTCAAGACCCCAAAAGTACTGCTGTTTTTGTTAATTGTGGTTCTGATCTCTGTACCAATTATAGTAGGAAGGGTCTCTAAACATGCGATCAACGCTGTAATGTAACGGAGCACGATCATGCGGTGTGCCCGACATAGTGAAGAATCACACGCACAAACAACGAAGATTCTCTAGTTCGCTATCGCATGGCGTGTTATGGCATTGCATGAAAGGTGTTCGCGAACGTTCCGCTGGTTACATTATAGCGATGCGGATTAACGACAGACCGTACAAGAAGTACCTTCTGGAAGGCTACTTTAAATAGCTTACAGAGGTTTCTCCATTCTTCTAATAGAATCGTTAGAACTACCACGTAAAACTCAGACAATTCTAAGATTGCGCAAAAATTAAAATAAAATAAATCAAAACTTCCAATCCCAATGTTTTTACGATTTCTTGAAAATTTTTGTTTGTTACCTAAAAATACGCGTTTAGCTTGTGAGAACTATATCAAATACTATTTATGTTAAATATATGAATTAGTGTTGAATATTTGTCTAAAACGTGAAGTTCCATTTGTGATGACCGCGGTAGGTCCCACCAAGTACTCCTGGAAGAACTGACGTCCAACCGGCAGGACCTGTGGTTTCAAAAGCGAACGTCTGTCGGCAGAACTCCGTAGTCAGCAAAGGCCCATGTACCAAAGTCCTTCCAGTAGGACTTGAGCCTGTACGTTCTATTATTAAGGGTAGATTCCAAGTGACGACATACTTTGAACGTACTAATACCGTACCTAAACTCCACAATTGCCGTATTCTGTATGCATTCTCCTTGGCATAAACCCTGTTGTTTCAGGACGATAGATGCCTTAGCAATGGAAACGGGAGAAGTGGTGCTAACTGAGGTATGGCGAACCGCGCCTGATTCACCCCTTCGCACTAGCGACTGGCCACCAAGGGGTTCCCTCGTCCAGAGGCGCAGAGATCCAGAAGGATCTCCTCTGCGAGTCGTCGTTCTGCATGTGATTACATTTGATATAGTGATGTACCGATTCCACGATTCAATCGAACATACTAGTTACTACGTATACCACCTCGCTTTTGAAAAGTGTCAAATTTTGGGGATGTCTGTTGCTCTATGGCGTGAATGTGAACAATCATTGAGTGCAGTACCTCTGAGTTTGCGCAATGTAGCAGTGGTGTCTAGCCTATCCTTTGTACAGTGCTAGAATCAAACTCTCCCGGGACCTGGTTTGGTTTCCGACCACACTTCCGAGAAAGGAGCCACGACAAATTGTGGGCACGATTTCCTTGCGATTTATTTTCGAAATGAGGAGATTTTATACAAACTGTAATCACAATTATGATCAAGAGACCAATTCCAACACTTTTCAATTCAGTTATTTCTATATTCTTCCCCGATTTAAAATTCAAGTTCAATACCTTAAAACTACTTCATATATTTTGTGTTATATGCTATTAAACAAAATTTTCATTATTGTCTTCACAGTACATTATTCGGTGTAAGTAAAGTTTTGCTTTTGTGATTAATGTCTAAAAATACTCATGAGGTCATGTCAAATTAGTTGTATTCCTTCAAACATTTCAATGAAGTTTATTTTGACAATTTTTTGACACTGTTCTAAACATTTTCTTATTGTGACCGAAGTATTATGAGACATAACAATACTCTGGGTTTTCATGTCTGGTTTTAGAACCCCCCTCATGAGATCGCAATAGTTATGCCCGACGGGAAATTCGTCATCAGGGGGTTCCCTGCCACTATTTGGAAAGACGTCATCGCTGGCTTCAACTTCAGGTAAGTAATATCTTTATATCTAGACGAAGTTACGTACATTCCTCTTTGAATCATATTGTAACTTTGCATAGACTGAAAGGAGGAGGATTATTGGTTACTCAAGTTTGGAGAGATAATGAAAACCAGGAAAAAGACTATAATGGTTTCAAGGAATTTGTGGAAAAGAGTATAGTGATAAGAGAAATATACATAAAAGAGACAAATAAGCTAGGCAGTAGATGCGCCAAACCTCGCCGTAGTGGGAACGGTAAAGCCGTTACAATTAGCTAGACGCGTCTGATCTGGCGCATCCAAGATTTATATGGCAATAGCAAAGGACACAGAGAAATAAGAAAGTGATCAGAAAGAGGAAGAATAATAAATAAGGGGAAAGAGGAAATTAAACAAAAGAAAAAAGAATTAATATAAGTAAAGGAATGAAGAACTCTGGTAGTGGCTAGACTTCCGAGGAACAGGGTTGAATGAGTAGAATAATCGAAATGAAAGGTGTTGGGGAACAATTTTCGAAGTTATCCCCATGTTTTGATTAAAAGAATATCATAGATTTTTGTACACTCAATTTTTACTTACCCAAAGTTCTATTACTTACCCTAATATCAGGTAAAATTACAAAAAATTGTTTATTGATTAAATTTTTAAGAACAAAATAATTGAAAATATGAAAAATCGCGATTTAATCTATTGCTTCTCTAATCATGAAACAAAAGGATTTATTTGAAAACTTATCTCGAGGGATTGGACAAATGAAGTTGTTGAAAAATTAACATTAAAGTCGGGATGTTTTGTTGTCAGAGCAATTTAGATGCCATCTGTTGGATGCAATCTATTTCTAAGATTTGATTTTACGTTCATTAAAGAAAAAAATCTGTTTGCAAACGAAGGCTGCTACAAAATGCAACAACTTCAAAACAAATGTAATTTTGGAAGTGTCAAAAAATATGACACGCACCTTGGTTTTTCAAATTTATTTCAAGTGTATTTATTGGACCTAATACGAAAAAGTGCCTGTGCTCGAAATTAGATTAGTATTTTCCTTGGAAATTCAAAATAAAACGGGTATGAAGTGTATGTGAGAGCGAGCCGTCGCCTTATACTTCTGGCGACGCCGGTTTAAATCTCGATTGAATCAACTTGAATTTGCAGGCTGGACGATGCGATATGTTTTGACGGGTTCCCCTAGCCATTCCTCCTCAATATTCACTTATTACTCACTCTTTTCATCATTTCTACATCACTTGTTATGGCATTGTTATGGCTCCTTTCATCATTTCTACTTTCATCATTTCTAACTTAGGAGAGGTGCATCTGGAAGAGAAGTCAGCATCATTGTAGTTTCCGAGTCACGTGAGATATGAGGACACATTTCATTCTCCATGTAGTACCCGGAACTCTGGGTACTCAGAAAAATGGGAAACTGGAACGGTTGCATCTTGTTTGCAAACAGCATTGAAAGCGAACACCTAATTAAGAGTCTCGAAAGCAAACACATTTCTACAGATAAATCTCCCCACAAATGAGAACGGTGTCCTAACAATTGCCACAGCAACGAACGAGGTTAGGTATTAATATTTACGCAAAATAATTGGGAGAAATGAAGTACAACATGAAGGGGACGTAGCTCTTGATGCTGAATGAGGAAATAACTTTCCTTGCCTCTTTTACCTAAAAACGTCCCTTTCGTTGGAAATTGACAGGACACATTTCTCATCTGTGTTCGTGTGGAGTCTGTTCGCATTCGGTCAAATACCACTGGAACTGGAAACGATAATGACGAAGTGTATGTGGATGCTTGTGTGCTTGCAGCGTGCAATACATCGCAGCTCCTGGAGCAACGGGTGGTGCCCAGATGCCCAATGGTTCATGGAGCGGCGCCATCGGGGTATTGCAGCGTGGAGAGGCACATGTCGCTATCCACACTTTCACACAGACCACAGTGCGCATGCGCGCTGCAGATTTTCTTCCACCTGTTCTCTTCACCAGGTGCGTCTGCTCTAGAGTAGCAACTGAAAAGGTTTAATTTCTAGGGACGAAAATACGTAGGTTTGGTTTTGAAAGCTTTAAAATGCACTCTTTATGTGTATGGTTGTTCAAATAAAATTATATCGTCTTTAGTAATGCTTTAGAGCTGAGGTATTTTTAAAATACAATAGTTCGTGTTAAAAAAGAAAAATTTAATACAAGAAAAAAATTCTGTAATTCACGTGAATACGAAGTTTGAAGAACTTCAAATCAAATCGCGCCATGTTGATGTATTCAACTGGATGAGTCCCCTGTCCGAAAAATGTAACTCACTCTCATGACCTAGTTGATGGCGATCCATAAAGCGCCAAGAATAATAACACTCTCGTAAGACGCCAGCTGAGTCAAACAAACCAATTCCATTTGAATCCAATCCGTTCTCTTAGTTGCATTTGAACTTACATAATGGATGCTGTAAACAATATTGTGCTACATAGAAGCGAAAACAAGAGAAGCGTAGGTCGTGTAGGATTCATGAAATAAATTGGCAAAAATAGAATATTGGTATTCTTCTAAATCTACACCCTGACCTTCAAAACAACGAGACGAGTTTCTACAGTTTTATTTTCGAATGAGTGAATAACTGTTTGTAGTGCTTCTGGATATGATGGGACATGAAATCTCTAAACAGGATACGAATTATAGAACCTATCAGAGCAGGATCAAGAGTTGCAACTTGTCAAGTAAAGTAATGAAATAAATCTACTCTATTTTGGTTTAATTTTGAAGTTTATTTAACCAATACTAATTATTATTGTAAGTACTACATTAATAATAATAGGAACCATTAAATATTAGTGTAATTATTTCGATGCAGTGGCGCACAGGGTAGGGATCATTGATTACTGTTCGTTGTTGATTCGTGAATGACGGGAGAAGATTCTAAAACGCCGAATCACGAAGAGTCTAATTGAAGCGGATCTAATTGAAATTGATCCCATAAATTCCGATCAAAGTGTTACCTTACTTACAGTGGCCATAAACAGCATAACATCCACTTAAAGAATTCTGTCCTACATTCTCTTTTTGTCGATGACTTTGCTATATTTTGTTCATCACAGAGTGTCATNACTGGTGTTAAAGGTTGTTTGAATGTTGGAACTCAAAGCTGAATATTGGTGAATCAGATTCATCTTCATTCATTTGTTGTTGTTTTTTAATTTATTTCCTCTTTAAACTCTGTTCCAAACAATGTACAAAAATGATTCGTTTGGTGTGAGGGGAACCTCAATACGCGCTCTCTGGACGAAGAAGATGGTATTACACTACAGCTCGAGAAAGGTTCGGGAGATTGCATTGCGACCTAATAAATTTGAAGATAGAGGTGTGTCCGATCGTTCCAGTTACGGAGACGTAGCAACGGTTCCATTTCACAGTTCCGTTGCTACGAACCAGTTGCGAGAATTGCATTCGGTTCTGTTGAAATGTATCATTGTAACGAGTGTGTCTTTATTTGTATTAAACGATATACCGTCGCAACGAATTGCAAGTAGTGTTTATTTTTCTTTTCNACAGAAGACCAAGCTTTATGGCAGTACCTCACCTCACACTGGGGAACTACGTTCTAAAATTCTATCTTTCTGTAAAATTCTTGGGTCTAATCTTTGATCAGAGACTTAATTGGATTGAACATCTGACAGACCTAATAGCGAGAACATTAAAGTCTCTGAATCCATTGAAGTGCCTGAGTAGGAGGGAATGGGGCGCTGATCGCTCCTCCTTGATCCAGTTTTATCGAGCATTTGTAAGATCTCGACTCGATTATGGCTGTGTTGTATATATCTCTGCTCGTGCAAGCTATT
>NNCF01127802.1:667325-680083 GCA_002313205.1 Laupala kohalensis
TCGTGAGATGATCAAATTAAAGGTCGCAATTCTTTCAATGTTTATTTAATTGATAATTAAAGTTTATCTTTTATTTTAAAAAATTCAGGGCAACCAAAAACAGTTGTCAGGTCGCTCGTACTATCTGAAATGATGTGACATCGTCAACTGCGTACGGACTTGCCAACTCGCAAGACCGCGTACGGACCTGCCAACTCGCAATCCTGCTGTAGAAGCATGGACGCGGTGAAGCTAATTCCTTCTTTGCAGGACGAAGGTATTCGTGCCTGAAGGACGTCAAGGACTCCTCTGGACAGCGTACGTGGCTCCGTTCAGCGCGTGGCTGTGGGTGGCCGTAGCAGGGACGGCGGGTGCTGCGGCGCTCGCCTTGCTCCTCCCTCGCCTCTTGGTTCCTTCCTCCACCGAAGACACTGCGTCCCCCGTCGTTGACCGGCCACTCTTCGTCGCGTTGGGGATATTTTGTATGCAAGGTCAGTTGCCCAAATTCTTCAAATATAGACTTCGCTACGAAAACCGGTTATGGACTATTAGTTTTTGTAACATCCTGTTGTACACAGTTATCAATTATCTTTTGGAAAATCTAGATTGGTAAATTACAGTAGATCGTATCTGGAATGATTGGGGCTGAATCAGGTTCGAATAAGGAAATATCCGGATAATTTGATTTCTTCCAAAAATGTTATTTTTAAGTCTAAATGACTAAGAAATATTACATGGTTGTGAAATAAAACTAAATATATCTTACGATATTTATTTATATCAATGATGGTGTTTGACGTTAGCTCTTCTGAATGTAAGTAGTGAAGAGAAACGACATGAGTTTTTGCGGACAGTTTAATTTTTTCTCAAATTAATGCAATACATTGCACGTGACATAATTGAGAAAAAATCAATTTGGAATATAAAAACATAAAACTAATAATTATTTCAAAATTATTAACTTAAACGACCTTTCTCAGACTTAAAGATATATTTTAATCGAAACGTCTCGTCACACATTTGCGCTTCCATCAGGTGATTCATAAATTGTACAGCATCCTAGGGCTCTAATGATATTGGCGAGTCTTAAGGCCCTAATAAAAAAAGTACAGTATCCTATTTCGGAACAGGTGTAGGAGAGTCTTAGAAATCTCTAAGAAGAAAGAAGTCTTGAAATATTGTCCTGACTCTGTACAATATCTTAATGAGGAATGTCTCGCTAGAAAGACGAAACGTGGTGTTAGTTTGATGTGTTTATATTCCAATTTTTTGTAAATTGCGACTTGCGAATATAATTTTATTTATTTGAGTAAAAATTAAACTGTCAGAAAAATACTCGGGCTGTTTTTCTTTACTACATAATATTTATCAATGTTTTACATTGTTCACCCTCTGCACCCAACGAAGTCATTTCATACTTAGTTCTTTTAGCTTTCTTTGTTTGAAACGTCATAAATTATAAATAAACAATTAATTGTTTTAAATTGGGGTTTATTCTACACAAAATGAGATTGCCAGGGTACGCACCGTGTTGTTACACCGCAGATGTTCTTTCTTGTTGGATCACGTGCGCCATCCCACTAAGATGAGGAGGTTGCTTCTGGTTTTGTTTAAATGTTACAAATGTTGCAAATAAGAAAATGTTGCAAATTTTATAGCAGAACACTTCAAACATGTGATATTTCTTTCTTGTTTCAATTGAACTTGTCCTGTTTCTCAGATTACGAAAACGCAACACATGTATTCTCTTCTCTCACGACCAATTAATTAACATTTTATGGATTATGGCCATGAAAAACATTTAGGAATTCTCTTCTCTCAGGGCCAAATAAAGAACATTCCAGCAGAATATGATCTGAAGTTTCATCATCCTCGTGATAAGTATATTTTTTTCTTTTAATTTTGTGAAGATAAGCGTGAAAATTTTAATAATCAGACACTATTTCAAAAAACTTTCGCTTGGTTTATATCATTTCCTGCGTTTTGGGGCGTATGTTGTGTTCTGAATGTGATAGTAAACATCTTATCTTCCAATATCATTAATTGATTCTATTGACCTTTTCTGACGTGCGTCGTGTCATTTTTTATTTTCTAAATCAATTTTGTCTCGTACCTCCTTTCGTGCTGTAACTCGTAATTTCATATTTTCAGTTTGTTAATCTAAAGTATTTCTCCTAGAAAAACCTGCAAGGCAGGTGAAAAATACAGATAAAATATACAAAGGCCTCGTGAACATTGCAGGGTCACGGTTAAATTAGAAGAAATCTCCAGCTCAGCGCCGCAGTACCGAGAACCACGGGCGTCCGGAGCAAACCTTTAGCATGGCGCCCACCCCGTATTCTTGCCAACCGACTCTAATCAAATCATAACAACAATTGCAATACGTCCAATACAACATAATAGTATATTAATTCAGAAGTTAAAGGTTCTCAATAAATAAAGGATCTCTAATGAGGTATTTTGTCATAATTGCGGTGGTATGAATAGAAGTAAAAACACTAAAAATACTATTATATAAAATAAATAAAGATCATTTCGAAAACAAATAATGTATTATAGTAGTAACATTATGCGAAACATTTTCATACAAATGCCATAAAACCTAACGCCACTGTCTCTATGCAGCTATGAACGTACAACGAAAAACAAAATGAACTCTTATGCCACCATCAACCTTATAAAAAATATTTCAAGAAAATCTATTTTCGGATATACTGGATTCAAAAATGTTTGCTTTGGTAGAAGTTTTTTTTTTTTTTCATTCGTGGCCGTCCTGTTGGTTTTGGTGCCCGGGGCGACGACTCGGACGAACTTAACTATATTATATTACGACTTATATTTTCGGAACCGCAATAATATTTGTAGTAGTATGACATAAATTATTTTTTCGAACCCTTGTGGGACCATATTCTTAAGTTTGGCCGACGGCTCTGATCCAGAGTGAGTCTAGAGAGAGTGTGGTCGATGTGTGTCCAGATTTCCGCCATTTTTTCGTTAAATTGGAGCGAATGCAATTAAATTCGTAAGAATTTATAAATGAATTTTAATGAATTTGTGTGAAAATACTTTTTCATGATTTTTCAAATCAAACTATACATAACTAATTAATCTTTTCCAAAAGAGAGTCTTCATACGTATATTTGAAGAATGTGTCAATTTGACAAAAAATGGCGGCATTCGGTGATTGACCACACTCAAAATATCACTCTGCTTTGCTCTATCGCCTCTCGAGTGCTGCAGGAAGATGGGTTCGATACTGTACACAATAACTGAAAACTCCTAGCTCATTAGAATCTCCTTTTTTCCCATCAATTTGTATAATTGGCGAGTCGGATGATTGGAATTATGATACTTGAGGCTCTAGTGAATATAAGTNCATCGATTTGTATAATTGGCGAGTCGGATGATTGGAATTATGATACTTGAGGCTCTAGTGAATATAAGTGATTTTTATACCGTTCTAATGATCCAAGGAACGTTTGAAGAAAACAACAATGTCACAATAATTATATAGTCCTCGCTACGAAAAAAGTATGGAGTGTACCCAACCCAACTTTCCAATTACAATTCTCAACAAAAACTCGTAGCACAAAACATCAAACATAATGCTAAAAAATTAAGAAAAGGAAAAAAAAACATTTCAAAAAAGATATAACTATATATTGTAATTGATAAATAAGATGACATATTTCTAAGATAAATCGGTTGCAAAATATTTATCATCACAGTATGCGGTAAACTCCTAAAAATCATTGAAATATAATCGAAAACAGATTGAATTATATATCTTCAACATTAAACTCTTTGTAATAGCCTTATTGGAAAATTTAAAGAAAAAGCGCCTCCAAGTTTGGTTTCGATGTGTCAATTTGTTCAGGATTTATCGGGAGAACAAAACACTTAACATACATTCACACACGCATATACACATACGCACACACATGCGTACGATATTGGACATCTTGCCTGGAGCCAATTCGTAAAGATCTGAGGAGATCTCAATTTTTTGTCTTCGGCCGATTACAATACTTTCCTTACGTATTCTGTGTAATTGGAGAGTGAAAAGTTACCAGATGTAACCCATGGAGGCAAAGCACGGTGTTGTCATATGTGTGCTGCAGGGGAGGGTCTAGCACCCATTCCAAACGGCATTCTACGGGACCCACACAAGGATGCAATAACCCGTAGAAAAGCTAATTTCAGGCAGGCATGACAAAGTTTAGAGATTAAGCCCCCAGTCCCAATTGCTACATCAATTACTGCCGGTACTACGAATCGGCTGACCTAGACGACAGCATCTTACGCCCGCTCAGCTGGGTGTGTCTTCGCACAAGCGGAGTGGAGCGGAGGATACGCAGATGTGTCTTTAGCCTAAGTAATTGTTCTTTCAGCCAAAGGTTAGAGATCATTCCCTTTGTCAGTCACATTTGTCATATCAATTACAGCCGGGATTACAAATCGGTTGATGTAAGCTGCAGCATCCGAACGTAAATCCACGAAGATTCTACAGATATGAGTAAAATACCCACGTGTCTACAGCGAGAGGAAGAGTCGGTAATCCAGCAAAACTGACATTGGCTCCTCGACTCTCACGTGGTCTTCAGATTCCTCTCTCATCACTTTTCTTCCACTGCAGTTCAAAATCTCTGACGCGCTAAATTTGGAATCAATCAATCATTTCAATTCAAAAGGGTTTTATTTGAATATAAAAAATTATACAATATATGGTGGGGCTTAGGGCCCGTGCGCCTTATAGAAACCCTAAAGTATGCCGTGGGCTGTTAATACTATACCCTAGGATTCACTCTCAATGAACTGAAACAGTAACTAAAAATACAAATATTAAATGGTAACGGTTATTTGGCTAACTAATAACTAATAGTAGTAACTAGTAACTAATAACAGTAACGGCAAAAGAAAATTAAGCGTATTAAATAGAAAATTATATGCTGTCTTGACTATTCTTTCTTTTTATCTGAGTTATTGTAATATATACTTAAGTGCCGGTATCGTTCATTGAGCACTGTTGGGATCCACGGAAAACCAGTGGTTAAGGCAAGCGCGCTTAAGCAAGAAAAGGGCAAGGTAAGAATGGCTCCTTGGTAACTGGAAACCTGTAACAGAACAAGCGAATTCGGCGGCAGTATGAAATAAATTCGTTCAAAGTATTAAATATTTCTATGGAGAGCAAATAACATATACACGCATACCAATATATACCAATACATATAAATCTATGTTTACATATTTACCCATGTGTACATGTATATGAACCTACTAGCTGAGTACCCGCTACTTTGCTCGCCTGAATTCTGTAATACGTCTCCAGTTTTATTCTTTCTCATAGGGGTGATACTATTCATCACAAAGGGCTCTAATGACCTCGATGTTGACGAGCCCTAAAGCCCCACAAAAAAAATATTCATCACAGCGACTGAACTTGTCATACCCTTCCCTGAAGTGTATCTTTCATATGTAATATAATATGTAATAGTTTTATTCTTTCTCATAGGGGTGATACTATTCATCACAGCGACACTGAAATTTCTGAACTTGTCATACCCTTCCCTGAGGTGTATACCTTTCATATGTAATATACTCTTCCCTAAAAAACTGGGTTTAGAGGGTTGACCGTGGATTTAAACAGCATCGGAAAAGTCATTAATGATCTCAGGAACCCCTAAGCCTTTGATCTTCACACTTATATTGGTAAATTCCGATTATTTTTACATGTCTATCCTTTCCCGTCCCTTACTAAGGGGAGTCTTATTTCCAATGGGGGGTCTTACATGAATGCAGGATGTTACAATTCACTTAGTAAAACTGAAAACTGTGGACTCGTCACTGATATCTATCATTTTCGATAAGTTTTACATAGAATTCCGTGGGGTGCAAATGGTGTATATGGGCTGATTTCGGGTCTTCGATAATGTCAGTAATAACCTCATCGGCCCCAAAAACTATGATCTCAACACTAATATAAGTCATTTTTAATTATGTTTACATTTCATCCTAACGAAGTATATTTCCTCACAGGGGGTGATCGTGGACTTAAGCGGCATTGAGAGTGTTTCTGTTCTGCGACCGCAAATTGGATGTATTACCACCAATATCGAACAATTTTGATCATTTTAACCTGCAACCCAAGGATGCTATGGGTTAAGTATCTCCAATTTGGACCAATTGTGAACTTACGAAGCATTGGGGGCGTCCTTATTCATCTCAACGACACCGATAACTAAGGTTTCAAATATGTTATTGGATTTTTTCACGTCACCCTCTTCCCACCCCCTCCCAAGGGGTTCCAGGGATGTTTACTTAAACTGTGACAGTTGTTTACTTAAACTGTTAAACTTAAGATTTTTTTAATGTAAGAGGATTTATAGTAAACTGAGTCGAGCGCTCTCAAAGCAGCAATTGGCACGCGCATGGAGTCATGCCGTCGGTTCAGAGATGTCATACCTTAAACAAAGATAAAAATCGTCGAAATTTTACGATTAAAAAACGTTTTTTATCTTTGTTAAACGCACAAATCAAAGAATTCATTAAATTTGATGAAGATTGATTTTTTATTTCATAAATTACTCTCTTAAATTGAAGTATTTTAACACGGTTTTAATAAGTTTTTTTCGATAATTTAGGTTAACTTTAGTAGATAGATATATGCGGTCGGGGACTTTTTTTCTAGAACTCTTCGAGGCGAACAATATTGCCACTCACAGTTGTCAGCAATCTCTAACCGTTTAGGCAGCGTAAGTGAATATGGCCGATTTTCCCCCTTCGATTTCATCGACACATATCTTCAACATCATTTTCTATCTTTCTTTTCATACATTTAAAAAGTAAAAGTTAGCCTAAGTTCATTCTGGACATCTGAACTACCTGCTTGCTAAATTTCATTACTATCAGTTCTGTGGATTAGTCGTGATTGAGTAACAAACAGACAGACGCGCGCTCGCATTTCGCATTTATATGTTAGTATATACGAGTATGGATATCCGCATTCGTACACATTTTTCTCCACTAGACATTTTGTCACTTTAACGGATATATTTAATTTAATATATAAACTTATCATTTATTAAACCAAGAAGAATAAGTGAAAACAATCTAAAATATAATTTTACTACTACTTCTTTTAATAATGATAACAACTTAAACAGATTTAAATTAAGTGTGTTTTTTCTGATCATCTCCTTCGTCAACACAGGACAGACACCTGTCTCTTATNTTCATATATTTTTCATAATTAATTTGAGCAATTATCATCATAAATTTATAAATTAAAATACTTTTCTATAAAAGTGATCATTTCTATTCCATAAAGAAACAAAAATTTTCACATTGCAAACTGTTTATCAATAAAGGGAAAAACCATATCAAATTTACCTAAATATTGATTACCATGTACCCAAAAGCAGATCTAAGCTATTGCCAAAAGAGAAATATTGATTGTGTACAAAGTTTTTTGGGTTGACAACGAATGAAATGTGGAGGACTCGGAGACGGTATTACACCTCTTGAGTAAATCCTCACTCGTTTACCGGGTCCATTGTAAATTATTCAATCTAAGTTCTCATCACAAGAACATTGTGAATAAAGAATGTCAAAAGACGGAAATTACAGGAGGCGCGGACGCGGATAGATTTGCACTATAGAATACCTCTGAGCTGACTTCCTCAAATAAACTGACCTCCTGTGCTACGCTAGAAATCCAAAATATTCGCTTTATAACATACGAAAATATTGGGTCGCAAATATATATTTCACGCCGCGAACCCGTCTGTCTGCGGTATTTCCGCGGGGCGCTCAGGTAAAGGTCATGACATTTGACAGCTCAGTGGAACACTTTACGGTGAATCAATGTTCAGGATTTGCATATAATGAGTAAGAAAAGAAAAATGATTCGTTTCGCAGAAATGCGGGTGATGCTTCGTGATACCTAGATAGGGCCAGCTGAGGGTGAGATCAGGTTAGTGAATGTTGGCAGGTAAGGGTCAGCAGAGGACTTTGTTTGCAAGTTAGCAAAATTCATGCGGCGCATACGTATACTCGAAGTCTTTGTTTCGAGAAAATGTAACTTAAGAAAATAAAAACGTGGACAGAAACCCACTGTGTTTATTAGTTTATTGTGTATTAGTCGCAGTACATTACTAAATTGTCCTCAACGGGGTCATAGGCAATTTGTAACAGCTCTCTTGAGAATAAATTATTTATTAATTTATTTTTGTCATTCTAACTGGCTTGATGTTGGTACACATCTTGAACTCAATGTAGACGACGCTTTTACTTCGCCATTGTCCATAAGAGTAAAAATATTTGTCCCTCGCGTTATGTTGGCAGGACATTCGGATTTCTGAAAACTTAAATCCATTGCCAGCGTCGTCGGCCATCAATTCAATTCGCAAGCTTTTCTAGTGCTGTTCGGTTCTTTGTGCATCGAGCGTGTAGAACGAATATTACCTTGTGTCTATGTTGAGTTATTAACTTGTTTTTCTTCACAGAAGATAGTCGCTTTTGACTATTAATGTTTATTTGGATATAACTTAAATTCGTAGAAGTTGGCAATTCGTGTTAGGCAGCCATATCGTTTAATTTTTGGCAAAGTTACATGACTTGGATTATAGACTGCAGCATTCTTTTCGTCAGGAAATCTGAGAAAAGACTGCAACATTCTTTTCACAGGTTTTCCCGAGAATCCTGCTGATGGAGGCGAGACAGCGCCATCTATACGCCTCAGTGCTCTCTCCATCGCACTGTTGGCAGTCGTCCTCCAAGCAGCGTACGCAGCGCACCTAGTGGCGGAACTGGCATTCTCTGCGCCGCCACCTCCCGCCGCTTCGTGGCGCGAACTTTTGCAGAGCGGGTTCCGCATTTCGACCATAGCTCACTCGGGGGTCTTTACAGTGCTGACGGTGAGAAAGTCACTTCCCCATTGAGATATTGAAAGCTACGAGTCGAAAGAAGAGAATTAGATCATGAAATTCTACTATTTACATTCAATTATATAACATGAACTTACTTTGTTTTTCATCAGTAATCACCTGATGAAGGTCTCAGTGGGTGCTGAAACGTACATAATTTGACAATCAGTCGTTTCTGTTAAAATACGGACGTTTATTGTAATACAAATTTCTAGAGACATATTCACAATATGAAATCTATTATTTACATCCATTAATAAATCAAGATAAATAAATTAACAATCAGTTATGACATTTTTCTGGATATTGTGTTTTTGTTGTTGTTTTTTGTGCAGGTAGGAAAAATGCTGTTACGCACTAGGGATAACCAACATGACCCTTCCCGTGTGTGGGACTCGCCGAATGACTCGACCGTACCCACCAAAAACCCTCCTGAATGATCATATATCTAAACATATGGAGGATAAGAAAAGGCAGACAACAATTGTCCACAACAATTTTAAAAAAAGAAAGAAAAATGAAAAATTTAAAGAAAAGGAAAACGAAAGAGGGTGTAAATTTCCTCCGAAAACTTGTGGGGGGTGCCCCGATCAATTTATAAATTTAAGTCATGATACGTGATAAATAAATTGCGATCAAGCAGAAGGCCGTAGATGATAATTTATTTATTATACCATGAAAGATCGTCCAAATAATGCCAGGTATTATTTTGAGTTTGTAGATTTTGCTATGTAATCGAAATTCAGAATTTTTTCGTGAATATTTTGTTCAACAATTTTTGAATTTTACAGAGAATGTTCAAATGAGACATCATATATTGTTTTTGTCATTTATTTTTTGTTTACGTATTCACACAGCGGTCAACAAGTCATTTTCATTTCAAGAACCTCTCCATTTCCACTTCACTTTGACCATTAATTTACTTACATTTCTTTGTCACCTGCTTTTGATTTATACTTTCCCAATCCTGGCACAGTTAGTGGTTTTCTCCGCAGTCCCGTCGCTGCTCGGTGTTCCCTCCCGCTCTCCTTTGGGTAATACGATATGTCCTTTGATTGCTTCCGGTCAGTATAACACTCAGTTTTCCCCACGTGTTCACATCCAGGTTTTAGCCATTTTTTGTCTATTAATTGAGACTGAAAGGTTGATTTTACCTTTACTCAGTTGCGTCAATGATAAAGCACATTTGGTTTGTGTACTTTTCAGGCAATAAGAATTAACTTTATTTTAGGAGACAAGAGATCCGGTAATGTCGGAGATTTACACTCGCTTTATAAAGGGTCAAGAAAATCGGCTGCACCACAGCGTACGAGGTGCACTTGATCAGGTAAATCGATTTAATTTCTTCTTATAGTTATCTTACTTTCCGAGCTTTATTATAAACTAGCCGATTATCCGGCGTCATCTGTATTTTTTTCTCAATTAAGACTTCTTTTACTGTAAAATCAAATACTTTTATTCACTTATTTTTTAAAACGTACTTAAAAGATCCTTATTTTACAAATTCACAACAATAATACAAAACTTTATTGTATACATTTTTGGTTTCACTTCCAGGAGCGAAGGTAAATGTATTCTTGCGTGAGCCCACCCATGAGTAAGCTACATACTGTTCCCCGTGAAAGAAACAAATCAATCGAAACTAATTAACCTAACACACCATTTCCCCTCGGGAGAGTTTGCAGTAGTGTACCTAGGCGGGGACTACGAGAGGGCGGTCTGCCTCGGGCCTCCACCTGGAGAGGTCAGTAATAATCATTTAAACATAAATATGATCAGAAACGTTTTTAAAACCGTGAAATATATAACAGTTAAGCAAATAAATCTCAAATATCAATTGTTTATAGTACATCGGAGAGTCAGATACACCGTGCAAACTCGTTTGTATATGGAGGCCTCAAAAATCTTGTGTGGGAAGTGGAGACATAAAAAAATCATCCCGCTCCGGTTCTCTTGGGTTGTAGGTATGTCACTATGAGTAAGACGTATTTAACCCTCCATTTGTGATGAACTTGTACTTAAAAGGCAACATCCCACTATTCATCTGGAGGACCTCGAAATCTGTGTAATAACCACCATATTCGTCGTTTTTTATTAAATATTTTACCTGACACTCCCTTCCCACTCACTTATAGGGGTTCTGGAGCTGTTTATCCCCTCCCCCCTCCTCACGGTAGCTCAACTCCGATATAACATTTGGAAGTGGCAATATTGGCGTATTGGTGTTATGGGTGTTAAGAGGCATATAGTGGACTTAAACGACACAGAGGGTGACACTTTATTTCAGCTGCCACAAAATGATGTACTCAACTAAAATTTTGGTCGTTTTTGAATTCGTCTCCTCATTTTCGTCCCCTACACAAGGGTAAGCTAGGGATGTCTGATTTCCCATGGGGTTAAATTAAGACTTACCCGATATCACGATGTTACCATAAGCTCAGCAATGCTAAAAACAGAAAAAGTCACTGTTTTCATTTGCGATAATTTTTACGTCTCAATCCCTTTCTATGAGATCCAGGGGTGTTTAGGAGCTGATCATAGAATTAGACCCAATTCTACCAAATATAGAATAATCGCGATTTCCTTAATCGTGATTGGGTACATTTTATGCGTTTCACCATGCAAAACTAATCGTCGATTATGTTAATCAGTGTTTCTGAAGAATTCTGTAGGTTGGTAGTAGTTTTACAGTGTATTATGGGTAACTTGAAGACAAATGACGCATCATGTTGCTCACCAGCGCCACCAACGGACACCGGAGGCAGCAGCGGGCCTCCCTCGTGCTCCTGAACATAACCTATAAATCGAGTTACGAGTAAACAAACAAAATGGACGTCATATTACTTCCAGTGTTGAAGAAAATCACTATGTGCCTTGGTAATCGAAGAGCGTTTAAGCGTAAATCGCGATTTTCTCGTAAATCGAAGTTAGTGGAAGGTGCATTTCGATAATCACGATTAACTGGACAGAAAATCTCGTTTAAGGCATTAGACAAACTTGGTGAAATTGGGCCTTAGGCGTTTTCGTATATATCATTTCTATCTTCATAGGCCTCGAAAACTATGATCTCAACATTAATATCGGTAATTATCTATAATTTTTACATTTCATCCCCTTCTCACCCCCAACCCAAAGAGTGTTTATTCCTCGTAAGGGATGATCGTGGACAGAAGTGGCATTGCGAGTATCACTTTTCACTTCAGCGGTCCCAAAAATGATTTTTTCATCTCCAATACAGGTATCATTTTATTATTTTTACCTGTTACTCCTTTCCGACGCCCTGCCTAGGAGTGTCAGGGATATACCCCTATACAGAGCATGTTGTTAAATCGTTAATTGTTTGTGAATCAAGTTTTTAGTACAAATTGTTCCAAACATTCCAGAGTTATTGTGGGATATACACACAACATTCCAAGCCCTTTTCATCGCCTTAGTCCCAATTTCACTATGTTCGTTTAATGCCTTGAACGAGATTTTCTTTGTAGTAAATCGTGATTCGGGTTCCGCCAACTTAAACGCTCGGGGACCCTTCGATTACAAGCACAAATTGCAATTTTCTTCAGTACTCCAAGAAATGTAGCGTCCATTTTGCTTGTTTCCTCAAAACTCGCAACAAATAGGTTATGTTCAGTGGCACGAGGGAGGTCTGCTACTCCCTCCGGTGTCCGTTGGTGGTGCTGATGAGCAACAAGATGCGTTTTTCACCCGTCATTTGTCTTCAAGTTACCCACAATGCACTGCAAAACTACTACCAACCTAGAGAATTCTTCAGAAACATTCATTAACATAATCGACGATTAGTTTTGTTCGGTGAAACGCATAAAATGTAATCGCGACTCCATTTACCTAATCATG
>NNCF01127802.1:680125-705359 GCA_002313205.1 Laupala kohalensis
AAAAAAATTTCTTAGTGGATGTCTACGCTCAAATGAAGAAACCTACGTGTCAAATTTTAAGTTTGTACGTTTTATAGGTCCTGAGAGTTCGCGATTAGTCAGTGAATGGTATTTCGCTTTTGAAAACAGTGATAGGGTATAAGAGGCATCAGTCTAGCACAAAGTTTTACATGGGTTTGGTTAAGATTATGTTCCCTTAATTTATTTTTTTGTGGTAAATTATGTGTAAAAGGAGATTTTGTTTTATTTAGTTTGTTAATGGCTGTCCTTAGCCACACCATCATTTGTATTCTTAAAAAAAAACAACAACAAATAATGATTAAAGTGTTACATTTACACAGGTGTGCACAAGATCTCGTGAAGCAATTATGACGTCAGAAGCTTGGATCAGTGCGTACAAAATTAGAGGATTGAAATGCTCTCTGGTGGCAGTGCCTCAAGACAGCTTTCAAGAAACGTTGGCTATGGCAGTGCATCCTCACTGTCCTTACCGGCGGCTCCTCGCGGACAGGTGAGTTTCTTAAGAAAACGATAAATACGCGGGGTGATACAGAACCCATCTGTACGAAATTGAAGGACCGCGAAAGATAACTCTAAAAATCATTTTTAGGGACAGTTCATAAATTACGTAAAACAAATATTACCTCCACCTCCACCGCATAATTAACAATATCATAATTAAAAACGCATAATTAACAATATCATAATTAACAACGCATAATTAACAATATCATACAATAATTACGTAATACTAGTCCTTCTTCCTCCTCCCACTAAGAAAAGTTAATGGTGGCACTTTTCTCTGTGCTCTCACTACAGGGACGACAGGGACAAACTTTAAGGTTAAAGTGCACCCTACAAAACATATCCTACAAAAGTTAGTGTTACGTAATACCCAGGCTAACATCCTTGGCTATCCCACTGTAACGCAGTGAAAAGGTATCACAACCCCTTTTCCCCAGGAACGTAACATCCTTTATGGACGCATATGGACCCACATGATACGGGCAACAGAATAGGGAAGGAGATATGTAGGGATACGGAAGTGTTTTAAGATATCGAACTTAACATTTGTGGAGTGAGGGAAACTCCAGCTGGTCGGGAGAAGATGGGTAGAAACTAAATTGTGTTCTAAGGGATGGAGATGCACTTTTATGAATACATTCCATACAAGTCACGTATCGCGTATTGAAAATGTTAGGAACACATTGTCAAATAGACATAATGAGAGATTTACAACTTTTTATTATTCGTCCATATTTATTTCATTATCATCATATTCTTTAATTATTTATTTAATTATATATCATAACGGATGTTAATTGTAGTAGACACTGACATATATTATCTATACGAGTACTTTCTTCTTCTTATACAGAACGTCTCCTGCAGGGTATCATTGTGATATTGCGATGACTTTCATATTTTCGTTGCTTCAACATTTTCGTTCCTACCATCCCCTTTATTAATCTTTCTTTTTCTCGATATCTTTGATGTTATCATTCCATTTCATTCACCTTCGTGCCACTTTCGTGCTAATTTTAGAATCCGTTATTTATTCTTTCAACTTGTTCCAACCATCTTAATTTACTTGCATCTACTGTGCTTTGAAATTGTTGTGTGTTCATATTTGACCTGGTTATTTCTTTCCTTGTCTCTTCTGTTTTCCCTTCTATTATCCTCAATTACCTCATCTCCATTGACTCAATTTGTTCTACTTTTCTTACATAAGGCCCACGAACTGGGATGTATGACATAACAAATCAATATAATAATAAAGAGGCAACAATCAAACTTTGAGGGGCAATTTTACATTGTTTAACACTCATAACCTATAATAATATTAATAATAATATCTTGGTCGACCACTGATTTGGAAAATTTGCAGAGAAAATTGCCGGTAAAATTGACAAACCATCGGAAACCCCACGCAAAATAAAGTAATCCGAGAATGACACTTCCAAGACATGAAGGCGGAAGAGGAATTATAGATATAAAAAAACTACACAACAGACAGATTGCTCAACTTCGTTCTTATTTTCATGAACGGACAATGCACGCCATTGCACGCCAGCATTTGCAGCTCAGACAACAATTACACACTATTAAACCTATTAGAATCTAGAAACTTAGACAGTGAAAAAATTTCAACAGAAGCAGACAAAATTTTGGAATGGAAGAGCATGGCATTGCACGGAAGACACCCTCATGACCTGAGCAACCCCAATGTCGACAAGAAAGCGTCGAACGCATTGCTCAGGCGAGTGGAGCTTTTTCCTGAAACAGAAGGGTTTGTTATGGCCATCCAGGATCAGGTCATTCCCACTAGGAGCTATAAGAAATATAGTATGCAGGATCCCCACATATAAAATGATAAGTGCAGGAAATGTGGAACTGCTTCTGAAACAATTCAACATTTAACCGGAGCTTGTAATATGTCGGCACAAACCGATTACTTACATCGCCATAACCAGGTGGCTAACATAATTCACCAGGCATCAGCTTTAAAGTATTGTCTTATAGAAAATAGCATACCTTATTACTAATATAAGCCGGCTGATGTTTTAGAATCAACAAACTTCAAATTATATTATGACAGGTCATAATCACGGACCGTACAATTCATAACAACAGACCAGACATAGTTCTAAAATATCAAGTAACAAAGACAACCTATTTGATAGACTAGCTGTGCCAAATACTCACAACTTTCAGAAAACAATTCAGAAAAATATCAGAAATACAGTGACCTTAAAGCAGAAGTACAAAGGATATGGAACATGGAGAGAGTTTACATAATACCGGTATGTCCTCTACAGGAGTCATCCCTATCTCCCTCCACAATAGTATTAGCATGTTAAAATTGCGTAAGACCATTTATGTACAACTTCAGAAAGCTGTTTTGCTCAACACATCAAGAATAGACAGAAAATTTTTGGATCATCCAGAGTGAGTGTGCTTGGTGTAGCCCATACCTCACTACGACCAGCAGAAAAAGCTGAGATCCTAAAAGGAATAAAATAATAATAATAATAATAGTTTCACCGAGCAGCTCTTGACTCAATACCGTACACAGCCAATGTTTTATTTATAACCTATCCACAATTCCACGTTCAAAATAGAAAATCACTTTGTTTGGCCCAAAAGAAAGCATTGGATGGCGCATAATGACGCACTTCTGGGAGATACCCACGCTTGGTACCTGGCGAAACTCCGATGAGCGTGTGGGGATGAAACCCAGAATCAGCNCCCACGCTTGGTACCTGGCGAAACTCCGATGAGCGTGTGGGGATGAAACCCAGAATCAGCGAGCTGGCTGGGGCGAAGTCCCAATTGTGGGTATTGTTCCCCAGAGAGTAATACTGTCGATTAAAGAAATAAATGAAAAGAAACAAATAAACAATAAAATATATTTCGTAATAGTACCAAGATCTTGAAAGATTTATTCGTAAAATTGATTTTTTGTTTCAATTATATTTAATGTGTTTTATTGATTTCGGAAAGTTACGTTCGTTGAACCGACCTGGAATCAAACTGGTCGGGACGAGATACCAGCCACATCTCCTCCTTCCAGTGTCGAGACCCTAGTAATCGCGGAGCTCTGCCCTCCATAAACCCTATGGACACCATCGGGACCTGTTGTGGGACAATTTAGTATTTGAATTTTGGTTCAAAAAGGTTTCTATCTTTTAATTTAAAAAACCAGTAAATAACAAACACATCCAAATTGCAGGATCCAAACGCTCCGTCGCACGGGGCTGCTGCAACAGCTGTTCTGGCGTACCAAACTGGCAGAAGGTCCTCGAGCAGTGGTAATGGAACTCCAAGCGCGAGAAGCTGCAGGTCAACAGGCGACGACTGAATTCCACAGCGCTGAAGTGCGCGACGTGGCGGCGGCGTTCGTGGCTCTGGCGCTGGTCGCTGCGGTTGCTGCGATGCTCTGGGGGACCGAAAGGATCTTCTCTAGAGCGAGATCACGAATGCGAGCGTCCGCTGCGGTGCGAAAACGGAGGGTGATATGGGACAGACGATCCCTACTTGTGAGATTGCTCCACAACGAATAATATTAGGTATATTTCGGAGTAGCGGGAAACCTGGATCGTAAATAATAATAATAATAATAATAATAGGAGCAGCAAAGACACTGATCAGTATGCAGAAATCTGTTATCCTTGGCGCTTAGTTCCATAGTTCGCCACATATTTCGAAAGTTTCTTAGCCACATAGTTCGAATCCGCTTAGCCACATAGTTTAAAAATTTCTTGGAAAAAAGCTTGATTGAACTTGACAATGTCCGTTCATCAAGTGGAAAATATCCAGCTGCAAACTGTGGAAGACATTATTATAATAAAATAATAATAATAAGTGTGAGATTGTAGATTGTTGTATTTTGATTGTAAAAATTTGTATTACCATTGTTGTGAAAGTACCAGGAAACAGATAAAAATTAATAATAATAATAATAATAATAATAATAAGTAATTGGATATTAAAAGAAGTTGTGAACTGCGTATAGCCAAGTGGGGTGGGGGGGGGCAATACACTATTACTCTCCGAAACAAGCAAGGAACCATCCCATCAATTCCAATCAAGGGCCCAAGGACACAGGCGGATTTAGTATTTACAAAAGAAGTTATTCAACAAGTACGTACTGTTATCCATTTATAATTTACAAAATAATTCGTAGATATTCAATGCAGTATGTATTCGAGATGAATAATAACAAAAGTATTAATGACATTTCTGCTTGTATTTGAATCCGCATACTCGAAGGAAAACGAGAAAAATCCGGGTCGCGGTGGGACTACAGCGTTAATGAGCATAGCCGTGTCAAGGTTGCGTTAAGATACTAATAAACTATTATGAATAAAGTAACAAAAAACAACAAATAAAAATGTAATTTAATCAGTATTTAAAATATTACTGGAATGCCGTGATAAAATATAAGAGGAAAAATCATATAAAGAACGTTACGCGGTATTGGTAACGTTCACTTCACTTCTTTTATTAAAATCTACAAATTATTTTAGGTTGCACAAGCAATGGCGGATAAGAAAGTTTTTAACCGACAAATTGAAGAGATTCAATTTTAAAATATCTTGTGCATTTTTTTGGAAGGGAATTAAACAAAACGATTCCTGAATGATTAGATCGTTTTTGGAAAAGAGTGGTTGACACGCCAGGGCGATGAATATTCCAGCGTTGTCTTCTTGAACGGGTCAATTTCTTCTAAAACAGAGGTGGGATTTCAATAATTATGTCTATAAAACTCAACCGCCTCATTGGAGCAAACATTAGGAAGATGTACTGTTTTTAAACCCGTAAATAAAGGTTAAAATAATTTCGGGTGTGGGATTTACATCCTCTTTTGTACTCTCAAAGTTTGGATGCTCTGAGCGAAATTGCCCCAAAAGATAATGCGTAAATAGGAATAAACACTGCAAAATACACGTAGCGGGAAAAGCAGCATTGACTAGAAATTTTGTATTTTGTATCCAGGATGCATTTCACACCTTGATTAGTTTAGAATTGAGATTATCAATGTGACAATTCCATGAAAGGTTGTCTTAAATAGTCATTACTCGCGTGTTGTTCGTGATTCTTGTACAAATAATCTCACCTCTTAGCTGGTTTCATGGAAACCGAGCGTCGCCAGACATAGTGTTTCTCAGGTTTTCTGAAGATGTAATGATAGTGTGCTCCCGTCATTTCAAACAATTTTATTGCGTCACGACACGCAGTGGATACCACACGTTCGGTGCTACAAAGTACTTTCGAGGACGGAGGTACGAACTTGCTAGGGACCGCGCGACCCTCACAATCAGTTACAGATTGTGGGTTTTTATGTTAAATAGATACACAGAAAAAATTTTTTACATTAGTTCATATTAGATCAGAATGTTTTTAATGTCTTTCTAAAAGAATTAAAAAGATGGCATTATTTTTTTGTCATAATAAAAAGAAGTACCAAAAATGGTAACAGGTTTTTGATCGTAAGTAAATGCTACTAAGAATAACAACTGCAAAGTAACTAACTTAGTTCATAAAATGGGCGCATTAAAAAAAAATTCAGTCGCTTCGTTAAAAGTGGCTTATTAGTAGCAATTTTTTCATTGGTACAATGCGGTCCTCACGATACCAGTTACGACCGTCAAATTTTCGATACTAGTCAAGTGTTTAATCTCTGCTGTCTNCGATACCAGTTACGACCGTCAAATTTTCGATACTAGTCAAGTGTTTAATCTCTGCTGTCTCTTTTTTTGCAATATTTTTTTCTCTTTTCAAAACAAACTGTAGTTTTCTGAGTTTTTTGCAATAACTCATGAATGGGTTGGAACACACAACGTCTCATTTGATAGGTTTTATTGAGACCTACAACTCGCTCATTTAACTTTTTAGTCTAGGATCAATATCAAGAACAAGAGACAAGAAATATCGCAAATTTCACATTTTGAGAGCTTATTGTAAAGAATTGACCACCTCTACGATCAGTCAAAAGACGTAGAGGGTCTAAAATATTTGTATTTTTAACTATAAAACAACGACCTTTCTTTTGAAAAAATTGGATTGGATAGATTTCCATTTGATAGATTCCCCATCGTCTGGTCAATAGTAATGAAAGCAACATATTGATCACGTGTGATCGCCTTTGGATTCAAGTGACGAATCGTGAACCGCTCTTCTACTCATATAACATATAGCTATCCTGGTCCCGGTTTTTCTCCGGTCATCCTCCCGGAAGTAGCGGATTTTCCATAGATTTTCCATTGGCTGTTAATCTCGAATTTTTACTGCACGTTATATCATTATATCTACGATTTATTTTTGAATAATCAAAGGAAAGCTACATATTTAATTTTTTTAATACAAGTATTAAATCCACCTCTGTCCTTGGGCCCTTGAACGGAATTGATGTGATGGTTATGTCCGGAGAATAATTTAGTTTATTATCCCCCAAGTGGTCATTCGCAGTTTGCAACTGAATTTTTTAACAATAAAGTTCATTTACTTACCTATTATCACAGGAACCATGTCAAAATAGTTGCAGCAGTGACTATCTTTCGACCTTCTTCCATGGGTTGGTTCACTCCCCACGGGAAATCATTAAAAAAACCGACACTACTGCCTTCTGCGAATTAAGAAGCCTCAAAGTTAATGAAAAATTAAAATAAAACACACATAAGAAACTCACATACTTGAAGAAATAATTTCGGCTCGCACCTTCATCAGTCAAGTAGATAATGAGCCGATTTTTGTTTGCTGACTTAGTGAAAATGAAGTATCTTATGTTTAGAGAACTAATAGCACGTTCCACGAGAATCACGATTTTGTGAGTAATTTCTCCGACAATTTATTAATGTAAACTAGTTGTGCACACACTTTCTCATATACTTTTCTCAGTCTGCACTAGAGAGCGACATTAAAACATTATATTAGGAGAGGAATGATTTTAACATGTTACTCTATATTTTGGTCGTCTTCGCTTTACCCTATTTAAAAAGTTTATTAAAGAAATAATTTATATAAAAGAATCTCCAATATACAAATTCTGTTAATTTGTTTTTGGGGGAGATAAGATAAGTAAGATTTATATTCCATTTCAAGACATATATTTATTAAAGATATGAAGATAATTAGGATATTATTAACGCGACAACAAAGCCAGCAGTCCATCAATATTCTTATGTAATTTAATTTAATACTAAAGAGTTAAATTTTTTACAATTTGAAATTGAAAAATTGTATTAGTGAACATTAATTGTATCTATGATTAAATTCGGTTAAATAGGCGATACTGTTTGTCTTATTTACTTCCTGTTATTTCGTAATGCTCCTTATCTATCTTGTCAAAGAATTCTGTGTTAAAATATGTTATTTACAATATTATTTTAAACAATTGAAACTGCTATAAAGCATTGTATTTTAAGAAAATCATGAAACATTAACAAAACGATGTATAACACGTTACCTTCAAGACAAACAAAAACACGTAAACAAGTTAATTCGTCAATCGATAAGTAAAAATAATAACATCCTCACCCATCAAATAATATGCACGAACATATACATATGACTCACATATATGCTCAAGTTAACAGAACATCGCGTAAAAGGAACAGTGACGCAGCGAAAAGATGCAGCGTCACCGAAAACAGAATACGAGGTTTTCGGAATCAGGGGTCTCCAAAACGGATATTTCCGCAAAAATCTCGTTTTCGAATTTTTCACGGTTGCAATACTTTCTATGTACTACATATATGAGAATGTAAAAAAACGTACCTTCACAGACCTTGATATGTAATGCTTTAACAATGTAGAAATATTGATCTTGCAAGTATACCTAAGAGATATTTTTTGAATGATTGAAACATTATATCATACCTGTGTTCTGAAGTGCACGATATGCTAAGGAGGTCCCTTTCACACCATCCCTTCTTTTCCATAAGTTACACGAGGATATGAAGGAATATTTTTTCTTCCGGAATTTCTTCTCCTCTCCTATTCCTTCTCCCGAAAAACGTGGTTAAGTTTTTGCATAGAATTAATGGGCGACACATCACATTGACTGCAGAAACTCATAATGATACTAAATTATTCTAATAATGGAAGAAATAATAATTTTAGGAAAAACTATCCACTAAAATAATGAACAAGAAGTATAGCCAGATTTAAAACTTGTAAGATGACTCAGTGGTTTCACAAATAGTTCTTATCTTATCTAGAAAATAAATCACGCAATTCCGTTGTGACGTAATCGTCCGGAATCTAAAATGTCGTAAATAGTTTCTCATTGCCGCACGACTTCAAAAGTCCTCCGAATACGACTATCTCTGTTCTAGCGTATAACAATTGCTCTTCTGTTATATAAAACCATTTTCGTTTTACAAAAACGCGTGTATGCGTACAGATTTGAAACTTATCATCTGTTTGTGAATTCGAACAGCTTCCCCTACACTTTTTACAGCTTAGAAACAAGAGAGCAGAGATAGGAAGTATGTGAAACGAATCTTTGTCAAACTAATTTATTTCGCTGTTAACGAGAACATACAGCAGGAGCTATTTCTGGCCCGGACCTATTTTCCATTAGAAGGTGAGTGAAGTGTCTTTTTATCATATATTAATATTTGAATTAAGTACGACCCATTCCTAGTTTTAGCAAACAATAAACAACAGTGGTTAGATAATTTTATTTCTCGCTTTTCTACTAGTAGTTCTGGAACATGATGGGCTAGCACATCAATTTGATTTGGAAATGTTTTGGTGAAGATTTTAAAAATAATATTCTTTAAATAAATTAAATGTCTGATATAACATTTAGAAATATCGTTGACCTTTATGCAGAAGCGGATTTAAAAGTTTGGCGCCACTATGCAGTAGTAAATATAAGCGCCCATCGAGAGCATATTTAAATAGTATCTTTTAAATATTTATACATTATTTATATAATATATAAACAAAGTTATAATTATTATTTTTATTCTTTTGCATTATAAGGTACAAGGAATTATGTCCATTATAACTATCTAAAAACCTAAAATAAACCTATCTAAAATACAACTTAGTTTTAAATTCGTAATTATCTTGATTATCGTGAAAATCTTTAAAACCCTTTTTAGAGAACATTAAAAAAACATTTTGAAAACTAACTTTTTTCCCAATGTCAGGATTTTTTCGTTAAATGTTTTGGCGTCCCAAAATCTGGCGCCCCCAAAAATTGACTATATTGCCTATGCCTAATCCGCCGCCTCTGCTTTTATGGTAGAAGTAAAAACTCGCTTCATTTCGCAACAAAAGTACGGTTTTTATACATTGTTCAAAACTCCAGATTTTATAGTAGTATATATTAAATTGAGACAAATTTTGTTGATTATTTGTGAATAAAATAAAGTATTATTATGTATAGTCGTTCGTAAATATGAAAATATAAGGGGAAAATGTTTGGTAAACAATTGTTTCAAATTCAAGAAAACTGTTTAAAATTCTTCGAGAGAGTAAATTTTGTCATTGTTTATTTTTAAAAGTTTTCTAGCGATATAGTATTGAAGTGAATATGAAAACAATCTATCTTCGTCCTATATTATATTTTATTTTTCTGTAATTCGCGACTTTTCTCGTGATATTTAAGGTTTAAATTACATTTTATACCCAAGTATTGATGTACGAAAGATGAAATTATAAAGTAATATAAATTATTGCGGAGAATGAATGTTAAAGATTTTTTATTATTGTGATTAATTGACCTCTGGATGCCATAAAGCAAACTTATGAACTCCTCATGTTTTGACAATATTCATGAAAGCAGATCTTTCCACAATGTCGCTGAAATCAAATTATCACTATTGTAAACATATTCAATAAAATTAGTCAACAGCAGTGTTTCACGTTTTCTTTCGTTGAAATAAGCATAGTAACGAATTATTAACTAATTCCATAATCGCCAAATTTTCGTTTGCTTTCATTCAGATTAACTTTTAAAAAATCATCCAAATCATACTTTCGGCTTTTTAAACTATAGTTTCATATAAAATGAAAGATTTTTGGCCAGTTGCGTCTAAGACTTCGACCCGTGTGCTACGTCCTCGCATGCCACGTTCCCATTGATAATGGTTACCGCAGTTGTAACCGAAACGTCTGGTGAAAACCAAAACAAACCACGGCTACTTAGTCCGGAAAAATCTTTCATTTTACATAATTCCGGCCGAGAAAGCCTTCATTTATTTATGGTTTCATAGTTTATATTTTCTTTCGCTCATCCCAAACATTAACTTGATCTTATTTAACCTCTGTAGATTTTTCTGGTTTTCCCCAATTACCATTCTTTCCTGAATACGCATCAGTTTTCATTTACGTTGCTCACTGACTATACGTCCTTTGTTCTAACTTTGCGCTTGGAGTTTTGACAATCTTAGTTTTGGCAGTCCTGGTCTCCCATCGCTGGGCAATATTTCCTTCAACAACACCAAATAAAGCAGCTTTCGGAGTTGGGGATCGGGGAGGCTGGTGACGTCTTCAAACAATTTTCACTGCCCTGGGTGGGCGGCAGTCGTCCATTACGAAGTAGTCGGTCGGTGCTTCAAGCAAAAGCCGCCAACTCGATTGTGCAAACAATTTTATCCCGTAGAAAAAAATAGCTGCACATTGATATCCGGCTCAGAGGACCGAAAATGTATTATCAAATTTTTGTCCCATAGAACAAATACACGAAAGGATATGCAGACAATTTTCTTGCTTTATCTGCACATTGGTCCTTCAACTGTTATGACAGTAATGAATGATGAAAGGATGAAGATGTAAGATGAGTAGTGATTGCCAGCAAATAACAGTTTAATAAAACATGTTATTAAAGTAATGAAGAAAAATGATACAATACTGATTTTCCAAGATAGATTGTGATGAGATGATCCTGGAAAGCCAGCCGAGATGACGTAGTTGAAATCAAGTTGGAGAGCGAAGAGAATGAATACCCAGTACTTGAGTGCTCCTCGCAACGAGCCGACATGGTGCGGCTAGTGATGAATGGCGGCGAGTGAGCCATGTTGCATAGCTCGCCGGGATGATTATGCGTTGACGGCGTGATGAATGACCGATGAGTGACCAGAGAGGGAGCCTAACGAGACGAATTTACCGCCCTGGTCGTGACCAGAGAGGGAGCCTGGCGAGATAATGTGCCCCTCCGGTAATGTAAATGATTGCTCCGGTCAAGTGCATGGCTGGAGGGCGAGTGACTGCTCTACCACCTGAGAGCGAGTGATAAACTCGCTCTGTAGCGTGAGTTGACGCGCCAATGGCCAGGCAGGACGTCGTGACGGTTGCGTCACTTCTGGCGGGAAGCGCCGCCAGAATAATTAAGAAATGAGGCGTCGTTGTTCACAGACGCTCACTATTTAAGATATGTCACTTTTTCACAAAGAGTTTGAGTTAGAGAAATGACTCACTTGTCTCCATAATGTTACACCCAAAAAAATGTCTGAACATCGACCCTCGAAAATTTCAATGTCTAGAATCGCGAATCGGCCGATGGTCTATGTAATATTCGGGAGTGGGTCTTCCGTTGACATCCAGGAGAACGTCGTTGTCATTTTCCCTAAAAAAGTGGGATGACCTCGACAAATCCAAGTGCAAAGTAAGAACGGCCATGGTAGCGTGGAATGCTTCTTTAACAGACATTTAGTGCATTTAGCATTAGTTTAGAAGTTAGCGCACCACCATATTTTCCCTGTCACGCACTTCTTTCTCGTTGTGTCCACTCCACATATATCGTTTTTGTCTCGGCATGCACGACTATAAAGTCCTATCTCTGTCAAGGATTTGCATGAACCTCATTTTACAGCATTGGTACTCAATCCATCAGCCGTGTAAATTATGGAAGATCTGTTTCGAATATTGTCATTTACGTGACTACCACTTCTTCTACGTTGTTTATATGTAACTTGTATCTCTTATAAAATGCTCCCTTTGAAGGTTTTCATATAATACTTCTCAATTATCCTTGTATTGTTTAAAATTTGTTTTATTTATGAAACCTTCCACGTGCTAACTTTTTAAATAATTTTCAACCGTACAGAAAATTTATCTCTTAATAAATTGTATTTTCCTTTTACAAATAAATAATCTAATCGCCCAAAACACAACTCCCATTTTTCAGTCGGTCCAGTCGGTCTCATTGCATTATCATGAACTTTTTTTGTTTCCTCTGATGTCAAGTTTCTTTTTAAATATAGGTATGGTCTTATTTCATTTTCCCTGCCTGGTTTCTTCATCGATTGAATGACATTGATGAAATTCAAATTGATCTCTTCTATCATTTTAGTGTTCAATATATTAAAAAATACAACCTACATTGGACCTACATTTGTATAATGTCTTTAATACAAATAACACTATGTCTCGTCTGCCATATATCCAAGTAAACGTATTTATATTTTGACGAGATACTCGTACTTGGCGAGTTCTAAAACCTGCAGAAGAAACGTTGTATTTGAAATTAAAAATATATTTACATATATACTAACTAGGTCTTTTTTTTTACAAGCTGTTATTTACTTTTTAAGGTTCGTATGTAAGTTGCCCTTCCAGTTCAAAATTTGTTGTGGATTTTTAGGCCACTTCCAAATTAACCATCGAGCTCAAAATTTACAGATATGTGTGGTTTTTATGTTAAATCTTGAGGTGTCAAGCGTCATAAGTACAAATACTACTTCCAAATCTCTGAAAAAAAGTCTCATGCTTTTAACATGTATGTTTCATATGAACTTGTCTGTCCGACTTAGGTCTGTACGACTCTGACATTGCCCGGAGGAAGGCCACAGCATGATGGCCGAAACGTCGGTAGTTGTATCTACTAAGACGCGGTTTGTCCCGGACAGACAAGTCCATACTGACTCCGGCCGCGGAAGCCTCCGTTTATATGTATATTTCATATTTTAAAAATTCTACACTGGTGTACCTTTTAAGTACTTCCACCTATGATGAGTGACCAAGAAAGGAACTCTTTTTGTAGCTACACTTTTTTTTACTTTAATGAACATTATTTTGTTTTTAGTTTTCGGTATAGTACTTTTTAAATAGAAGTTCGTTTTATTTAAGAAAATATTTACACATTTATTTTATTTTAAATATATTGATGAAATGTGTTTAGAACCTCGATTAAGACCAGTTCTCGAAGACATGGCATGTGTGGACGCTTTGTCACCTGCCGAATGGCTGACTGCTGCTCGGAAGTACCTGGGAATCGGAACCAGTGAAGCGCTATCTCTGGAAGAAGTGCAGGCATTGCCCAGAGACGATGAAGAAGAGGTGCAAGGCTTCATCGGCGATCGCCTCGCTGTGCGTGTGCGAGTGCGTCGGAACACACACGGCACATCGCATGTGAGTCAACGCACTGTTTGTCAACGGGATATTTGAAGAGACGGTTTTAGGGAGTAGACAGCTGGACTGCAAAGAGATGGCTGGACCTTCTCCCACTCCAGTCAAAATATATTCCCCCTTAATTTATATTATCATGGTAGTAAGATTAATTTGAGAGACAAATATCACAAGTAATTAAAAAAAACATGTAAAAACAAGCTTTTATTTAAGACATGTACTAAAACGAATGAAATAAGTTTAAATTTTTTTAAAATGCTATATGCTAGTACCTCTATACATTTTTGGATGTTCAACAAAGTAGAATCAATTTTTTCGTGTTCGTTTATGGTCGTATGTGCAGTGCAATCAAATGAGTTGCCATGACGTCTCATTTGCTTGTTTATTCGTGGTATCCTGATGAAATTGTAGGCTCTATGTGAATGAAAATATATTTTTAACGGGGACCTCGGATTAACTGTACAAAAGTGCAACCGGTCAGGGTCTCCCGACCAGATCGTCCTAAAGAGATTTTACTGTACATAAGATGTAATCTCACCGATTTATTATAGATTAAGTCTCCAGACATGACAAGGAAATATCCCACGCACATTTGGTCTTAGAACAGTTCCTTGAGGAATCCCATATTTTTGGTTGCGCACCCAGGAGGCAGCGCTGTACCTGAAGGCAGTCCCTGTGGACGATGCGGCGCGTCTACGCATCGCGCTCGACACGCGTGCCTTCCACAAGGAGAGTGGACTGTATGCTCACGTGTTCTCGCGTATGCGCGCTGTCGCCCCGCTCACAGATCAACCCACGCCTTGGGCGCCCAGGTGCTTCGTGGCGACACCACAACTGTTAGTCTTCGAGGTATTCACTCGTCTCTTGACCATTCATCTCCCTTCTCTGCATTCCATACTCATTTTCACTCGCCAAAATCAGATCTTACAACAAAGTTGTTTAAAAATGTTCTCGATCTACTGTTATAAAGTAATTGCATTTAGGATTTTCAAAATAGGATTTTCAACTATATTATAATTCCTGGTCTGTGTCTTTCTTCGGTTTTCCTCCGGGCAATGGCATATTTTCCATAGGCGAGAATGTCANTTATAATTCCTGGTCTGTGTCTTTCTTCGGTTTTCCTCCGGGCAATGGCATATTTTCCATAGGCGAGAATGTCATTCAAAACTATTTTTTTCTTTGTCTCGAATTTTGACTCTGCATCATATCTACGATTCATTTTGGAATAATAAATTGATAACATTTCGGAATAATAAGTTGAAGTTGCTTGTTACAACTCGGTGTAAAGAAATTCCACTAACCCTAATCACTTTACGAGACGTGGAGTCCGGATCTCGGATGGGTCAGTTACGTATTTGCACTAAGCCACAGATACACTGTTCGGAAATTAAGAAATGCTTTAATTCAAGTTGGACCTGTGGGAGGGGGGGTGATGCGTGGGTTTTATCCTAGATTAGCCTATTATCCTGGAACTTCTTTCACAGGATGTAATAAGCATGTTAGTGAACAGTTAAACTACGTAAGATAATTCATCGACAAAAAGTAATTAAATACTGGATATGATCCCGTCGTGGACAATAAACTAATTACTACTACTATTCGTATGAGCCACTATGGACTACGTTCATTTCAACTGGGTTTTCCTTTCTTATTCTCTTTCAACCAGTCCTTTATACTTTCTCTATGCTTATCTTTCTTTCCTCCGTCCATCTAGCACCCGTCTTTCTCTTAGGCTTCTCCTGGAAACAAAAGAAACCTTTATTCCTTTGCAATTTTCTTCGAAAGGTTATTCGTGATGGTATATCCTCTGTACTAATATAAAGTTCTTCCATGTCTTTCTTAGTCTCCTTAAGCCAAGTATTATCCATTCTCAACTTTCCAAAATAACTAAACAATTTTTTTGTCAGTTTTTTGTCATACATTCTTTTGAGGTGTCCATAAAAGGAAATTCTCCTTTTCCTAATTGTGTCTTTAATTTTTTCAATGTGTGAATAAATTTCTTTGTTTTGACGTTTCCTGTACTCTTCTTCATCTTATATTGGACCCAAGATTGTAATACTAAGACCCGAAGACTCAATAAACTAATTATAATATTTCGTATTATTTTCATTGAAAAACGAGAGTCTAGGAGCTTTCTCAGCACCTCGCTGCTCGTGTGTTTACGCTTCTTATATATGGTGGCACAATGGGTAGCGCACCTGTGTAAAGTAAAGGACCCCAGGTTCGATTCCTTCCAAACTCTTTTTTTTTATTAGGACTTATTTCCTAATGTGATGTGTCTAAAGGATCTGCGAAGCAGTGGGTGGGAGGCGCCTGGCAATAGAGCCATCCTGTCGCTGGAGGAATGCTTGGCAGCACTTGATGCCATGGCACGCTTCCATGCAGCTTCGATCGTCTTGGGTGACCGCATGAGAGAAGAGGGGCTCTCTCTGCAGGACCAATACGCTGACCTTATGCGGGTAACTCTTTCTTTAATATTAACTAATTAAGGAATTTCTTTTAGTAATATAAATATAGTATTTGCATTCATTATTTTAATAATATTATATTAATCTTTCAGTAAATATAAAAATAGAGTCTTCACAGTCGAAGAATGAAACTAAGAGCAAAATGAAACAGTTTTGGGCATATTTATTACAAATATTTGTTTAAATTAAGTTTAATCTAAGAAAAGTTTTAGTGAAACCTAATGTAGACTTTTCTTTAACTTCTTATACAAAATAACTGCGTTAACTTTATACGTTAAAATTGTTATAAATTATTATTTATCCTCATGTTATATTAGTATTAACTGGTTCTGATTGACGCACAGTTAATAACGACACGGTCTCATTCGGTTTTTAGTAAACAGTAATTTAATAACGGAATTGGTGTGTACAAAAGAACACTTATACACTCACAGTAATACCAACATATGAAAATATTAAGTTTTGTGGTTATTACCAACCTGATTATTCAACAAAAATTACTATACTTAGAAATAAATGTGCAAAGATAGAATTTACATTTCAACGTATTGAGTTTCTGTCACTGAAATTCAAATCAGCGCTAAGCATATAGTATTTTCTATATAAGAGAGAAATATTATAACGTACATGATTGTGCATTATTATGATACGCTTATAATTGAAGTAAAAGTTAAGGGGTTAAAATTAATTCTGCAAACGTAAGCTTCCGCGTCCGGAGTGAATGTATGTTTGGTTTGCACGCTGACAAATAGCGTCCCACTACCACATTACGGCCTTCTGTACTATAGCCTTCTTCTGTACTATAGCCTTCTTCAGGGCGAAGCCAGAGTCCATCAGTCCTTAGTAGCTGTTACACCCTTTCAGCACTTCAATTGTTAACATAGTTGTTTTATCGTTGATTTGGCAACGACCGTATAGAGACCGGAACACTTTTATTAATAATGTAAAAATATCAAGTGTCATTGGCGAAGCTGTTCAGGGTGTTTAAGATCTTATTCAGCATGATACTTATCAATGTCGATAGCATCTGACATATAAAGAATAATTCTAGGCTCTTTAGTACTTTAGATCATGGATCTAGTACTAGCAGTAGCCTATAGTATATTCACAGTGTGATGTGTATTAACCTTTAATTAAGTTAGGGTCTCCTTTGGACGGAATTAATAAAAACTCACAATACAGTAACAATAAAGTTTACTTGCCAATTTTTATGCAAAACAGTTGCAATGTCGCATTCTACTTGTTTCTAGATAACTTAAGAATCATAAACGATAAAACACAGCATTTTTATAAACTCAGTTGTTATTTTTGTGAGAGCTACGACGTAACGTGTGATTCGCGGATTATTGGTAAACATTAACTTCGTAAATCGAGTCATTAATAAAAATAATCAGATGTTAACAGTCCATCCCAATGAAAATTTTTGTCGCACATTTCTTTTCCGTTTATTTTCTTTCGAGTTGACGAGAGCTCTTTCAACAGAATATCAGTTATCATCAGGTTCTAGGTATGTCGGGGCGTGGTGTCGGAGACAGCACGCTCCGGTATTTTCAGGGCATGTTGTTGACTGATATTCGGTCGAAAAAACTCACTTTGACACAGGAGGAAATACATGGAAACCAAATTTTCTGTTCTAATGCATCCTCCTATTGTACCAGTAAATTAAATGTGTTCAGTTTGCTTATAAGAACAAGAGATTGTTTACCCAAGTAAGTAGTATGTAATAGAATTCATCACTGACCATGGTAACTTCAACCAATATTTGAACAGAATGGGAACGAGAGGATATGATGAGTGTGTGTGTGCGGTAAGGGAATCGAATTCCCAGATCATTATATTGCTTGATTGTGATATTTATGGGCGAGAGAGAAGTGAATATGGGAAAAGGATGAAGTATCACGGATTTAGAAATATCCCAGATATACGAAAATGGATTTCATCAAAGCAGACGTATGAAGATTTTGACAGTTATAATACATTACAATATTAGGAACATTAAGAGGTGCAATCAAATGTGGATAAGTGTGGCTTCATGCAAACAAAAGAAGACAATAAGATTGAAACAGCAATAAAAAGGACAAAGGATAAATAACTCTGGTAATATCTTTGAAGAGCAGGGTGTAAGAGTTAAAAAAATTCTAATGCATCCTCCGTTAACGTCGTGTCAGAAATAGCAAATTAATCCAGCACATTTTCGCTTTGCCCGCGTAACCTCCGGACCACATGTATCAATTTCCCTGAATATCTGCCTGTCCATGTTTAAACGATCTGTTGTTGTAGGAAAACATGCTGACGGCGAGCGGGGGCGGTGGCGGCCTCTATACCTACATGCAACGTAGCTGCGAAGCTATCTGCCATCTCGCAGCATTACTTCCCGAGGCCCAATCTCCGCCTGCTATCACTGCTACCGACGTGCGTTCATGCGCTCCGTCCCTTCTACTAGCTAACGTTCTTCGCTTGGCAGCGTCATCGACACGCTTCCGAAACGCACTTTGCCATGGCGATGTGTGGATCAGCAACATCATGGTGCAGAGGAGAAAAAGTGCGAAGGTCAGTGTCTCTTCACAGAAGATCGCGCGGTTATGCAAATTCACCGATATTGGAGCTTCCCACTTATACACTAGCTACTAGACTAGAACAGTATAGCGTTGTATGATTCTCAAACTCCATGTGCAAAGTTACAAAGATTTCACAATAAGAGACATCTCTTGCGAGTAGCCCGGGACGAAGGAAATGATATCCATCGCCCGTCTAATAGCGAAGTATCGCCATGATGTTGTCAATTATAGAAACAGAATGGACCAGTTTTCCGTCCCTGGCCACCAGGACTGAAGACGCGTAATAGCATTTCTTATGTTCAATGCCCGGAACATGTCTTGTCCAAGATGACAATGTTTCATTGTTAATCTGTGAATACATTCCTATCACTACAGTTTTTTGTTTTTATATCCACTGTTCAACGTTCTTTTTTGTGCTACGCGTAAAAATTCATTCATACTCTGTAATGCACGTTTCCACGTATTAAATATCAAATTCAGAGAGCTTCCAAAAACTTTCGATCACACTCAGCGTAAGTTAAGTAATTAGGATCTCATACATGGCAAGTCTTGCCCAATAGTCATTGGCTAATTTGGTTCGTATGTTAGCATTCCCTTCCTGCTGCAATTAAGCACTATCGTTGGACGCTCGTGTTCAGCCTGACCAAATACGTTCGAAGGTTGGTTATGGACGAGTGTAGTCATTTGCCATTCCACCAGATGATCGGCAATGGTAGCCCAATGTTCGAGACTGGTTTATGATGACCAAAACCTCCAACTCCAATCCCAAGCCACAGGATTGACTATCCTACTCGATCTTCGAATATTGAATCGAACTTTGAGTAGTGGAGCATATGGTGATGAACTACAGCAGCAATGGCTAACTTATTGTAAGTTATTAATAACAGCTTATAGTAAAAAGCTTATTTTTTTCCTTACATAAAATATTTTAGTATATTTCAATTGATTTTAAGAAATTCATTTCCAAAGCACATCCTATTATTGAAATTAAATTGTATTATTAAAGAAAAATTTTCACTACTTTATTTTAGGGATCGCTCGTGAATTACGTCATGCGATCTACCGGCCCCCAGTGTCACGCTTCGTCACGTTATACCAAATCTTAATGTGACGGCACAATATGACCTTCCACGTCCCATCATAAAGGATGAAAAACAGTAATTAAAGGAGAAAATATAATCATTTATATACTCAAGAGGATGGTGAAGGTCGAAGGTGTCGCACGGAGAAAATGGTGCGTAAGGGATTATAAGACTTTTTTTTTTCATTGTAGGAAAATTTGCATCAATTGAGACAATTTTCTTCATTTGTGATATATCGAATGTAACGCCACGCTTTCTAAACTACTCTCGACCCACCTCATCACGAACCGCCACGTTTCGCCACCCGCACTCCTACGTCCGACGAGACCGTGGCGTAATTTACGAACGATCCTTCAGGGTCAAATGAAAATATTCGGTGAATGATGTCCATAGAATCTTCAGAAATAACGTCAAGTGTCTTTGCTTTGCAGGAAGGGCCGAAAGTGATGCTGGTGGATTTCCAGACGTGTCGCTGGGCGCCTCCAGCTCACGATGTGGAGTTCCTGCTACACACTTGTATTCGCCGAGCGATGCGAGACGTTGAAGGACAGAATCTACGCAAAGGATATCATACCACCTTAATACGGTCAATTGCTACAGCTCTTGGCAGATCTGTCAAGCAGGTTAGATACGATAGTTTTATAAGTTCTTCATTGCGTCCGCAAATTTGTTCTACGAGAAATAATTATTTCCACAAGTTTAAGCAGACAGTAATGGTTATATTCAAGCGTGTAAAATAAACATTTAAAACATATCAGTACGACTTGAGCACTAGTTCCGATACTGGTATAACTAGTTTCACCTGAAGATGGTACAAGTTAGTACTGAAACGTTGTGAACATGTTTTACAGTTTTTTTTATTTCTCAGTGTTTTTATGGGTTGATATCTACTTTTGACATGTTTTAATTTTAACATTACTGTCTGCTTAAATAATTATTTACGATAGTTTTATTCCTTGCGCGAGGCGGTCTATTTGCCACAATAATTTTTTTTTGTTCACTCATAAAGTGGTGTGGGTGGGGGGTTTGAACCTATAAGCACACCCCCACCCTGAATCCGCCATTTCAGCTATTATAAAAAATATACTACATGCAAATTATACCACACGACGACAGTAGGTACCATCTCAGCTACTATAACAAATGCTCCTAGCGATTAATCGACGTAGTCTAGTTGAGTACGTGTTTCTAGTAGGAAGCACCCATGCACATTTTGGGATAATATTCCACTTCGCCAAATATTACAAATGTAACCCTTTCAAATTCTCCATTTAAATTTATAATTTCTGTTTGAGATTTTGAATCTGAATTCTTACAACTAGCTGGATTAAGTTCTGGAGATTCGAGTTTTCTTTATTTTTTTCCTTACTTTTTTAATTTAAGTACTTTGTTTTAAATTTAAAGTCTAAAAGTCCTGATCCAGAAGAAATCGGTTAATCAAAATAAATAATTAAACACTTTTATTATAACGAAAAAACAAACAATTTACCCAAACTTCTATTACTTCTTAATGACATTTTATTTTTATTTTTAATTGTATTTTATATAATCTACACACTTCGCTCACTGGAGGTCTCCCAGACTCCCATTTAGTCGCCGCGCTCGCAGGTGGGTTTCGTAGCCCACACCAGACTGTAATCGTGGTTATCCGCCAGATATCTATAACAATGTTATTCGCTTCCAATGCCTTTCTTGTCGAGCAATATCGCGGTGATCTTTTATATCTAAATGGTATAGTTAGCTGTATTTGCGCACACCGTCGAGTCAGGGGTTATGCGGAAGGCTATTCTTTTACAGTTTGAGTGCATTAAATATCCTAAAATATCTAGTAAAGAATAGTCATAAACTATATTACGCTATCTCTGAGGAATTTTACCCCCACGTCACGCTTCGTCACGTTATACCAAACTCCTCCTTAAGTGACGTCACAAAACGAACTGTTCCCTCCCATTATAATAAAAAACAGTTATTAAAGGAGAAAATATAATAATTTCTGTTTTCAAGATGATCCTAAAGGACGTCGGAGTCGCTCGGAGAATATGGTGTGTAAGGGATTATAAAACTTTTGTTTTCATTGTAGGAAAATTTGCATCAATTGAGACAATTTTCTACATTTATGACGTACCAAATATAACGTCACACTTCCTAAAATCCCCCCGGCCCCCCTCATCACGAACCGTCACGTTTCGCCAAACCTCCTTCCTCCCCCAATACCGTGACGTAATTTATGAAAAATCCTTGAAATGAGGTGCTTGCCGTTTTATTATGATGATTGCATATATCACATGTAAAGAAGGCATGTGATAACTGCTGTCTGATGAAAATGGCGAAGGTCTGCCAATTGAACCTGAGATATCCTGCTTTGGTCACAGGGGTATTGACCCCTACACCAACCGCGCGTCACCACCATTTTCATTGTATACAGCAGGGTTTCCCAAACGTTTTGAGTGACAAAACACCTTAGAAGTTTTAAAAATTTCACGGAACACTATATTCATTTTCTTGTTCTAGCATTCTGGCACAGAGGTAGAGTTTCATGTTTAGGTGTAATAACCTCTTCTTTTTTTTTAATAAATGACATTTATTTATTCATTTGATAAGAGTGACAATTCAGAAACAAAGATCATAAACACTTAATATAGGTTTAGAAACAATAATAATAATAAATATAGTCACAAAAACAAACGAAAATAATTAATATAAACTTAGAAGCAAAAAAACTAAAATAATATTACAAAAAAGTACGTAATGGAAATCAAAGACTTTGATGATGTTGCTTCTTTGAGTTCGATTGATATCAAGAACTATATTCGACGATTGAATTCTGATATCTGACGACGCATCAAGTCTGTTCTTCGACTTCGTCTTCGTTGTAGCATTACAAGAAAATCCTGCTTCGCAGAGATAAGTGGTAGAAAAAGGAAGTAAAACAACAACAGCAGTTTTTGATAAGTTGGGATATTCTTCAGTTATGTTTAACCAAAAATTACTTAATGACTCTTCTTTAAATTTTTACTTTAAATTGGTGTGCGATATCGTCAAATTCTGAGAAATGTGATACAACAATGTCTGTCAATGCGTTTTGCGGCTAGTATTTGTAACAAGACATAACCATAACATATAAAATGCGTGATCGCGATGTGTAATATTTGCGAGAAAATGTGAAATTTGCACTGCACTAATTCGGTTTTTCATTTTTTCGGGACATATATTAACTTCCTTCGGAACATTCGTGATCCGCAGAACACAGTTTGGGAAATTCTGATATACAGTATCCACAGAGTATCAGACTGAATGGAAATGGTTGAGAATAAATAAATTTTATTGTCAAAAGAGCAGTTGCAAACAGTTATGACCAAGTTGGGAGCGATAAACTAAGTTACTCTAGAGAAACAAGCAAGAGACCATCCGCAAGGGCTCCAGGGCGGTGGCGGATTTGATATTTATAAAAGAAATTATTTAATAAATATTATAAATTTATTGTCAAAAAACAGTACAAACTGCGTATGACCACGTGGAGGGGAAAAAACTAATTTACTCTCCGGAAGCAAGCAAGGGACCATCCCATCAATTCCGATCAAGGGCCCTAAGGCAGAGGCGGATTCAAAAAATTCAGCAAAAATTCCTAGATAAGATAAAAAGTTAGCTGCGAGTTATAATACTAATAGAATGTCAATATGTTTGTAATTTTAAGCAAAAAATTACATGTAAGTTATTATCGAACTATAGATTATTCTGAGTATAGTGCTTAAAAATTGAAATAACACTAAATTCACGATTTATTGTTACAATAGACCCGCCCCTAGACAAAGCCTAGAGAACCTGTATGATAAATCCGCCTCTACCCGAAGGAAAACCGGAGAAAAACCCGGGCCAGGATGGGGCTACAGAATTTATGTACACAAACGTGCCAATGTTGAGTACACATAAAACTAAATTAATATGAGCCATAAGACAACACAATCATGCAAGAAAATAGTTTTTGAAATTGTTATAAGTTGTTTAAAAAGTACTACAGCAATGGCGTGATAAAGCACAAGACGAATTTAACTTTTGTTAAAATCAATAAATTCTTTTACAGTGTAGAAGCACTGGTGCAGGAGGTAGTTTTTAACCGCGGATTTGAAGATATTCAATTTCATAATATCTTTTATATTCTTGGGCAGGGAATTATATAGAACGATTCCCGAATGGTATGGTCCCTTTTGGCAAAGAGTGGTTGACACTCTAGGGCGATGAATATTACTACTATTGCGTGTATAGTGTTCGTGAACGAGACTGTTTCGTATAAAGCAAGGGTGGCACTTCAGTAATTCGGTCTTAACAAACACGACCGTTTCATAAATATAAATGCAGGGAAGTGTTAAGATATTTAATTCCTTGAATAAAGGTTTACAAGAGTTTCGGGGGTGAGATTTACAAATTATCCGAACTATCCTCTTCTGAATTCTGAAAGTTTGAATACTCTGACCGGAATTACCCCAGAAGGTAATGCCGTAACGTAAATGGGAGTAAACGTTTGCAAAATATACGCAACGGGAAATACGTGGACTAACTGCGTTAACTAAGATTCGGAATGCGTAACACAATTTGCTTAATTGGGAATTAAGATTGTCAATGTGACAATTCCATTTGAGGTTGTCTTGAATATGGAGACCTAAGAATTTTGTATTTGTAACAGTTTTTAATTGTGTTCCGTTTAAAGAAAGAGAAACCTGGGGTAAAGGTTTTGTGATACTATTGTGAAATGACATAGACACTGTTTTGTCAGTGTTTACAATGAGACGAATTACATGGAACCAAGTCGAAAGGTTAGACAAAACTCTTTGAGCATTGACGTGTTTACATAGTAAATTAGTGTCATCAGCAAAAAGAACCATTTTGCAATCTGATGTGGATGATGACATGTCGTTCACATACAATAAAAAGAGTATAGGGCCGAGAATTGATCCTTGGGGTACTCCGCAAGTAAGTTACTCTCCGGAGACAAGCAAGGGACCATCCCATCAATTCCGACCAAGGACCCAAGACAGTGGCGGATTTAATATTTATAAAAGAAATTTATTAATAAATACCTACTGTTATCCATGTATTATTCCAAAATGAATCGTAGATATTACGTGCTGTAAAAAATCGAGATTAATAATTACAAAAGTATTAAATGACATTCCCACCAATGGAAAATTAGATATTACCCGAAGGAAAACCGGAGAAGAACCCGGGCCAGGATGTGTGCGAACGAGTGGTGTAGCGATCGACA
>NNCF01127802.1:706463-733200 GCA_002313205.1 Laupala kohalensis
TCCGAGTACCTACTCGTGGAGGAGTGTTTGCAACGTCAACAATCAGGTGAAAATTGCGAAGGACCGGGACTCGAACCCGGGAAATCCTGCTCTGGCCGCAGGTGTGCTATCCACCGCACCACCCGTCCCGACTCTCGTGTGCTATCCACAGAGGTTGCGTGGACAGTGTGATGAACTCGGGAGTCGGGGCAGGTGGTGCAGTGGATAGCACACCTGCTCCCAGAGCATGAGGTCCCGGGTTCGAGTCCCGGTCCGTCGCAACTTTCTTCTGGCTGTTGACGTTGCAAACACTCCTCCACGAGTAGGTACTCGGAAGTTGTGAGGTAAAATATGTACGTATTGTTTAACAGAAAAAATATACATTTGTACATCGAACTGACGAACTCCCTCCCCTTCCTTCACTCTCACTCTTCCCACCACAACCAGAGGCGGATTTAAAAGTTTGGCGCCCCTAGGCAGTAGTAAATATAACACCCTAGAGCAGATTTTATATACATTGATTTTAAATATTGATTTATTATTAATAAAATACATAAACAAAGTAATAATTATATATTTTTCTTTATTTATTATCCATATTTATTATTAATAAGTTACTAAGTAGTATAAAACTATCTAAAATCTTAAAATTAACCTAAAAAACCACTTAAATTAGTTTTAAAGTCATAGGGAATTTATGCAGATCCAACAAAAATCTTGAAAATCATGTTTTAGAGAACATTAGAAAAACAACAACACATATTTAGGAAAAAAACTTTTTTTCTCCAAATGTTACAATTTTTTCATTACTTTCTTTTGGTGTCCCTGAAATCTTGCACCCCTAGGCAATTGGCTATATTGACTATGCCTAAATCTCCCTCTGGCCACAACACAAACACATTGCGCTCCTAATATCATGTCAGCACCTTTACTCTCCAGGAACTTTCTAGCAAGGTCTTTCAAACAATCCATGTTTGAGTCACTACTTGCCAGCTATATGAGATGAAGGAGAGAAAGAAACTGTCCCACGGCCAAGTCGGTTATTCTGAGGTCCGGTTGATCTCAGGTGGGTTAAGAGGGGTTCCACTGTAAATGAAGAGGAGATAAGGAGAAGAAGACAAGAATTCAGGGAGAAAGATTTAAGAAGCATTAATGGAGGGTTAGTGGACCAGATGGAATATGAGTAAAAACAGGTGACACATACCTAAATATAAATACCAAATGTGAATTTTTAGAGAAAAAATAAGAAAATGGTTTCATCCTAATATACTTTGTGGGGTATAACAAATCATTGAAATTTCAGAGAGTATTTGAAATGAATTGTATAGATTATTGTGTTTATTTAAAATAAAGTGAGACTTGCGAGCAAGAGTAGTTGCAGTCTTTACTTTAGAGAGAGGAGAGAATAAATGACAAAATTAGAAAAGTTGGACAAGTTCAAAATAGAAGAAACATACAAATGTATCAACATAAAACTGAATCATCAATTTTTCCAAGAATACATTTAACAGACCATAGAAATATGAGATATAAGTCAAGTTTCATAAAGATTTTTCTACTCAGGGCATGAATAAGTGTTTTAAGTTATTTTTTACAAATTACTAGAGGATATCAGCTATGCAATGTTTTTTATAAACATAGTTAATAAATAAATAAATATACCTTTTACATTGCTAGGTGTATGAAACTTACGGTAACCATTTATTGAGATTATTTGGAATGGTTTCATAATCTATGTACAACCTTCATTGCCTTGACTGATTGACAGAGCAAAAATCATTAGAGAAAAAACTAGAAATTGTGACAGGATGTTGCTACCATGCAAAACTGAACCAAGTCGGCTAGTAACATGAAAATGGGAAAGGAAAAGGTGCTAAAATAAGATTAAAAAGGCACAAAAGGGTGTTGTTTCACTCCACTAATTCAAGAAATAATATTTCTCCTTTACTAGTTTATTGAGTTGCAAACAAGTATATCAAATCATCACTCATCAGAAGAATGAAAAGGAAGCTATGATACTGCAAGACAATAAGTGTCTCTACATTAAAAAAATATTTGTTTCTTTTAAGATATAGAATGTCTTGTTAGATGCTAAAAAGCTTTAGAAGAGAATGATGATTTGCTTTACACTAAAATATTTTCCATTGTCACAGTTGTACTCTCAATCACACATTTTCCGAAAGTAAAGAAACTAACTTTTCATGTATACATTGCAAGCTGAGGAGAAAATAATAAAATTTACCAAATATTTGATGAAATAATGTACAAATGGTGTGAAGCTTTCAATTCACATTGCTTATAAATACAAAAATTATTGAAATGCTACAGTAAAAGAGGAAAAAAGGGATTATAAGCACAATTGGGGGAAGAAAAGGATCAAGGTCCCCAAAACAGGAAAAACGTACTTAAAATGCATCCTTTCTCATCCAGAGACAAAATTTCAAACCGTAGTGTTTATTTGACTGTTTATATGGTGCTTATTTTACATACACTTTAAGGAAAAAGATATGCACCTTAAAATCTTAAAGTAATTAGTATAGACTAATGTATAATTTTTGTTCTGCATGCAGCAAGGTCTTGACAAGAGAGGGACACCTGATCCACCCCTGAATACTCAAAAATCCAAAATAAAAGTATAAAGAGAGAATAGACATAAATACCATTCAAATTTTCTGGGTGTTACTCAAACCTCTTATTGACTACTAATATATCTAACATATATTTTCTTAATTCATAGAATCTAATAGAAAATAAAGTGTGATGTACAATATCACTGCTACTCAAAAATTTGTTGAAATTTCCATCTGCAGTCCATGCAAGATGAGAAATATCTGATTAACTCCATGAGCTCTAAGAACTTTGATAAGGATTAGTGACATGTTTCCATGTATTTATTGCAGATATGATATGATACATCTACTTTGTCCCCTAGAACATCAAGACCCCCCTCCCCACAATCCCACTTACTCAAAAATCTGACTACACCTTTGAAATAAAGGTTTCTTTTCCTACAAAGAAGTTACACTGAAGTGAACTTTGTGATTGTACATTTTGCAGTATTTACAGTGTACAATATTATTAAGTGAACAAGAGATCTTATCCACCCTCAACTTTTTCCCGCCAGTGCAAATACCAGTAAAACCATAGAAAAGTGTATAGTGGAACATAATACAAGGGAATTGGACAAGGTTATGGTTCAAAAGTGCAATGATTTGAATGCATTAGACTACAAAATCGGTGCAGAGCCCTGAACCTCCTAAAAATTTAAAATAACCCACATTTATAATTGTTTACTAATGGCTCTGCCATCCTCAAAAGCTGAGCCTAGTGGACCTACATATTCTACCCCCTCACCCTAAGGAAAACTAGAGGCGAAGACAAGAATGAGAAAATAAATTAATTAACTTTCCGAGGCCAAACAAGAGACCATCCCTCCCATCAATTAGAACACAATGGAATGAAGATAAAATAATTAACTAATTATTTAATTATTTGAAATCTGCATTTATTTTGTCAAATTTGTAAAATGTTTCTGAAATTAAAATTATTTTATAGAAAAGGTATTGAACCCCATGAAAGTATTAACCTTGTTTTTTACTAACTTAGTAGTGAATTTCAGTCACTTTTTACTAATTAGAAAGGAATTATTGTTCAGAACCCTGTGAATGACTGGCTAATGAAACTATACCTCGTTACTTGCAGTGTGGGAGCTCTGTATGAGCAGTTACTATAGAATAACCAATTGTCCCTATCAGTAATTGAAGACCATTCATCTCCTTTTAAATTTAGATACTTAACAGTGGATGTTTAAACTGCATTATATCTACTTTAGGTAAATTGGATCATTTGCATGAATAAGATACTTAATTATCAACATGTTTATTTTTTGCTCTTGTCAAACACAAACTAAACTAATAATGGGCCACGAATAACCTTCAGTCAAAAAGGAGATTAAAAAGGTGAAGTTTATATACTTTTAGACTCCATTCATAAATTTTAATTTTTGCAAACATTTCCTCTGAGGATGTTGGGTTTCATAATCTTTATAACATCCACTTAGAAAATCACACAAGTATTTCAGTATTAAGAGGGAAAGGTCAACAAGGATGAAAAAAGGTACAGAAGACCAAAACAACACTCATCCATTTAAAGATTGCAGATTGTCATGATTTCAGTGAAGAGTAATAAATTACAACATTTGTATTAAAGAAGAAGAAAAGGAAATAACTCATTATTCAAATAAGTTATTTCATTGTTATTATTATGTTGTACATCAAGAATACCAAGAAGGTCATAAATTTACAGATTGATACAGAAAAATTGAGATTATAACTTATACCTTGAGAGCAGTAGAAAACTTAATTAAAAATTGTTTAACACCAGATTTAGATTTTATAGTTTTAGAAAAATATTACTATTTTACTTTGTACGTTTAAACAAATTTGTTGATGTGACATGAATGATGTATTCTCCAGTATTCTTTGATAAAATGATAATCTAATTATTGCAGCGTGTTTGATTTGCTCAATGTAATGGATGTTTATGGTGATAATACATTCAATTTTAATATAATAAATAAATAAATAAATTTATTGTCAAAAATCAGTACAAACTGCGTATGACCACGTGGAGGGGAAAAAAAACTAATTTACTCTCCGGAAGCAAGCAAGGGACCATCCCATCAATTCCGATCAAGGGCCCTAAGGCAGAGGCGGATTCAAAAAATTCAGCAAAAATTCCTAGATAAGATAAAAAGTTAGCTGCGAGTTATAATACTNATCTATGACTGGATTCTAAGTACTTGGGATTGCAATTTTATATTAATACTTTTTGCAGCTTCAGTTTCCATTAGCATCTTCAGGGGACATGGGGCCAAGTAGTCCCTTGAAAATGTGTTTTTATAAAGTACTGGATATGACTGAAAACCAGTGTTGAAATGTCGTTCAATATACTAAAATTTGTACAAAATAATATTGAAGGAATATAAAAAGATTGACAAGAACTGAAGTAATATAATTCAGACGCTTTTACATCACGTCATGTGTTTGAAGCTTAACTCCTATTCCCTAGTCTGTAGGGGTCGGAGACGTGGGGATGGTATGATGCCTCCTACTTTGATGTGGCAGGGGAATTTCCAGGGTGCTGGATGCCTTTCATTCATTCATTCATTCATTCAATGAATGAATGAATGAATGAATGAATGAATGAATGAATGAATGAATGAATGAATGAATGAATGAATGAATGAATGAATGAATGAATGAATGAATGAATGAATGAATGAATGAATGAATGACGATGAGTGAATGTTGTGGTGGAATATTAGGCAGGGGAAATGGGAGAACCCTGAGAAAACCTGCTGCAAACACTGCTTCATCCACCAATTCTACTTGGATCGGACAGGGTTTGAACCTGCGTCACCAGAGGTAGAAGACAAGTACTCTAGGCACTATGCCACGGTCGCCCTCAGATCACTTCATATCATGAAATGAGGAAAAAAATTTAGGGACACTTACAAACACTGTATAAATATTACAATAAGTATGCAATTTATTTAAGCCTTAACTATGCATACCTATAAATATAATTTATTGTCAAAAGAACAGTTTGAAACACTGATCACTGGCTTCATTATATGTTTATAAATTTACATATTCTGATCATTTATAAATTTATCTTCAATAAAATGTCATTATAATGTCTAAAAAAACAAAAAACAATATCTTTCAAAAGGAAATTTAATAAATAAGTACCGTAATCAATTTTTCACAACCAAAATAAATCGTAACTGTTANTTCAAAAGGAAATTTAATAAATAAGTACCGTAATCAATTTTTCACAACCAAAATAAATCGTAACTGTTAAAATCACTGAAAATTGGAGATATTAATGAGTCTGACAGACCGAGGCCTGAATGGTGATCAATTGCTTTATTAAGAAAGTTGTGTTTGTAAACAAGACAAGAGATGTGCACGTATGTAATTCATTTCCATTATAATGAGCTAATGATATAATACTTTCATTAGAAAAGAGGAGAACACAAATTTTACAATAAATTATCTGTCAAAGTTTTGTCAGTATTTATCATTAATAATTGCCAAAATGTATCTTTATTATTTTGAGGGGTGAACCTATCAATCCCAAATATTTCAAGGCAGTCTTGAAATTATCTTCTATTTCGAAAATTATTAATAATAATGTAAATATTTTGAATTTTTACCCTCGGTACCCAAAATTAGAAGAAAAAAGTCTCTGAATATAACAAATTACAAAGATTTTATTGCACTATACTGTGCCTTTGAAATAGATCCATGGTTGTTGTTGGGTTTTTTTGAACTTGATTTTAGAACTTCATAGATTAGTCCAATTTATACTTTACCCTTCAAAACAGTTACCCTTATCTTCCTAAAAGAGTTCTTCACTCCAGAACCAAATATTGATTCATGGATTACATTTTTATAGGTATTTCTTTCTCAGTGCCTGAAACAAAATTACTCCTCCACATTTTCACTGTAGGTTACTCTCGCAACCTTTGATTTACTTTGTTTGGTGTGGTAAACCCTTATTTTGCAGCAGTTACAAGCATAGTTCTTGAGAGGTTGAATACTTGAAAACAATTTTTGTTTTGAGTAAAACATTTTCACACTTATATTGCTATGAAATATTCCTGGATCAATTCAACATTAATTTACTCTGTTGAGAAATTGACAGGTGTCTCAAAATTTGAAAATGAAAAAGTCTCTTGTGCAGGAAGGAAAAGGTGTCTGTAGATCCAGGAAAGCATCCAAATCCATTACACTTCGTGCAAACCAAGTTTTCATATAGGTTTGTATTTCATTTCAATGTTGTGCTTTCCACAATTTTGTCAACAAAATGTTTCAAATGAAGAACTTGACAGAGTCTTTCAGTATGTCTAAAGTGAGTGATAAAGGGAAATGGCATACTTTTCTTGGAACACAATGAATGGATGATCTAGGAAGAAAATGGGCTCTGTCCAAACAAACCCCTATTGAAGCAACAAATCTGTCATGAATTGTTTACATGCAGTTTCTTACTCTAATATTAATAAAAATTTCTTACTTACAAATTAAAAAATAAGTAATTATAATCTTTCTTAGGTAATCACAATACTTCTTAAAAATTTACATTTTTTATTATTGTCTTCAGGAAAGAAAATTATAACTTACTTCAAATGGAAAAGTTACGCCTATACAGTAAAAGAAAAAAGTATTCATTTCAATATGAAAAGCAATTTGAGTTAAGCTATGTCAAATCATCGAATCTTAAGAATACTGTGTCTGTGTTTTTCAAACAATCAGCGTGGGCTAAAATATTGTATTGCTTCTCTATAAGAATAATAATTCATTGTACATAATGCTACAGCCCACATTATAATGCTTATCTGTTCAATGACTATCCGGACAATGTTTGTAGATAAGATGGTCACAATAACCATGGTGAAAATNATTCATTGTACATAATGCTACAGCCCACATTATAATGCTTATCTGTTCAATGACTATCTGGACAATGTTTGTAGATAAGATGGTCACAATAACCATGGCGAAAATGAAAAACAAATAGATAAATAAATAAATTTCTAATTTATGTTTTCTATGTAATTTGTACATTTTTTTGAAGGTATTTGTTTCACAAAATGATAATTATATATCATCACTTCTTTGTAATGTGTGAGTATTTTAAATTTAATTGAGAGAAGAGTAGAAAATTTATCAACATTTTTACTTGTTTTTTAGTAACATTCTTTTGGTAAAGTTTTTGAGGAATATTTTCATTAGTTGACAATTTCCTCTATTGGGCTACAATATACACAGTTGTCTAAAACAATATCCTATTATCATATATATTTCTTCAGCTTCAATACAGATTTAAATATAGAAAGAAAATCTGATTTGTAACCTAATTAAGTTTAAGAATATAAAATTACAACAGAGATAATTGCAAGAAACAACAATATGATGTAACAATATTGTTCTCTTTAGATCTTGTTTTCTTTGTACCAAGATATAAAACCTAATTGAGCATCTACCTTAAATTTCTACATAAACTTTTGTGATGTTTTCAGCTGATGTACTCCAACTAACATTCATTTTGCACAAAAATTGAATCAATTAAATAATTATCCCCTTTTGTGTGCCTTTATTAAAAGAATTTGGAAAATACTACAAGAAATGAGCTCTGTTTCTTACCAGTAAGATTTTTTCAACAAGGTTACCCGACTGAGGTACTTGCAAAATAATTCATTTTCTTTCATTAAAATGTGAAATCCAGTAATTTATGTTAGATTGACTAAGTTAACTACACAACACCTATTTTGTAATCTAACTGTAAAAGTAAGTGGTTGACCATGAACTCTTATTGTTTTAAAGTAAAAAGGTACGCAAAGAAGTTTCTGCTATCATTAGCAATAAAGAAAGGTATGGATTAAAATATACATCATATGACCTTCTTCAGAAGATTGACAATAATAATTGTAATTTTTTTTCAGTTTATTTCATTTTGTGAATTGCTCAAAGAATTTAGTATGGTTTATGTGATTATTATTCTATATTATACGACAAGTTTAAATAGTAGAAAAAAAGAGTTTCTAGTGGCAGACAAGGATTTTAGTTTGAAAAGAGCTAAGATCTCTAGGCAGTCTTTGGGAAGTTTGGTGCAAAATGATGCAAGTTTACGCCAATTTACGATTCTGTAAAAATATAATTCTAATTTACAATGTTGTCATTTACAATCATAGTAATATTGCAATTACATGTATGACCTATGAGTGAAAATTAAAATTTTCTACTTAAAGGTCATATATTATGCTGTTAACATGTCATTATTATATTATAAAATTATCAACTTTTATGACTTTCTTCAGGTTTAAATTATATTTCACTGAAAGCGTTTCATCACTAATTTTTGACTTCATCAGATGATAGTATGTAAATATTACAGTAAACCACAACAGATGAATGAAAGTATATAATATTCAACAACAACAAAAATTTTTAAAATGACAATAACAAGTAAAGAGAAACTGTACACAAAATTATCATAATATTGATGAATATATACCTGATAGCTTTTCTGTGTCTCCAAGTAAATCCAAACTCCCCGTTGTGGTTTTTATGCATATCATTTTGAACATGTAATATTTATAATAATTTCTTCTCCTATCTAATATCCTGATGTTTACCAATCCATCAAATGGACCTTGGGTAAGCAGTGATTAGTTATAATAATAATAATATTTATTTGTCCATAAGCATCATTTACAATTTGTATGATATGGGACACATCAAGTTTGTACAATGATATTACAGTATTTATATACTAATTACATACAATATTTATATACTCATTTTTCTTTCTTTTCTTTTTTTTATACATGCATCGCATATACGTAAGTATACCACTCATTACATACAATAATTATACACACATTACATACAATATTTATACACTCAATACANTATGTTAGATTGACTAAGTTAACTACACAACACCTATTTTGTAATCTAACTGTAAAAGTAAGTGGTTGACCATGAACTCTTATTGTTTTAAAGTAAAAAGGTACGCAAAGAAGTTTCTGCTATCATTAGCAATAAAGAAAGGTATGGATTAAAATATACATCATATGACCTTCTTCAGAAGATTGACAATAATAATTGTAATTTTTTTTCAGTTTATTTCATTTTGTGAATTGCTCAAAGAATTTAGTATGGTTTATGTGATTATTATTCTATATTATACGACAAGTTTAAATAGTAGAAAAAAAGAGTTTCTAGTGGCAGACAAGGATTTTAGTTTGAAAAGAGCTAAGATCTCTAGGCAGTCTTTGGGAAGTTTGGTGCAAAATGATGCAAGTTTACGCCAATTTACGATTCTGTAAAAATATAATTCTAATTTACAATGTTGTCATTTACAATCATAGTAATATTGCAATTACATGTATGACCTATGAGTGAAAATTAAAATTTTCTACTTAAAGGTCATATATTATGCTGTTAACATGTCATTATTATATTATAAAATTATCAACTTTTATGACTTTCTTCAGGTTTAAATTATATTTCACTGAAAGCGTTTCATCACTAATTTTTGACTTCATCAGATGATAGTATGTAAATATTACAGTAAACCACAACAGATGAATGAAAGTATATAATATTCAACAACAACAAAAATTTTTAAAATGACAATAACAAGTAAAGAGAAACTGTACACAAAATTATCATAATATTGATGAATATATANTCACTGAAAGCGTTTCATCACTAATTCTTGACTTCATCAGATGATAGTATGTAAATATTACAGTAAACCACAACAGATGAATGAAAGTATATAATATTCAACAACAACAAAAATTTAAAAAATGACAATAACAAGTAAAGAGAAACTGTACACAAAATTATCATAATATTGATGAATATATACCTGATAGCTTTTCTGTGTCTCCAAGTAAATCCAAACTCCCCGTTGTGGTTTTTATGCATATCATTTTGAACATGTAATATTTATAATAATTTCTTCTCCTATCTAATATCCTGATGTTTACCAATCCATCAAATGGACCTTGGGTAAGCAGTGATTAGTTATAATAATAATAATATTTATTTGTCCATAAGCATCATTTACAATTTGTATGATATGGGACATGTCAAGTTTGTACAATGATATTACAGTATTTATATACTAATTACATACAATATTTATATACTCATTTTTCTTTCTCTTTTTTTTATATATGCATCGCATATACGTAAGTATACCACTCATTACATACAATAATTATACACACATTACATACAATATTTATACACTCAATACGTACCACATACACACAACTACCTACATGTCTATATCTATATTCTCTACCTATTTACATCTCCATATCTCTTTACTTTCCACACTACATATCTATATCACTCTATACGCAATATTTACCTACACATATACACTATCAAAATACCCATACATTTTTCAGGAAGCTTCTGCTAATAAGAATTCATTCACTGTGTAAAAACATTTATTTATTAAAAAGTTGAGTACTTGTTTGTTAAAGTTTTGGGAAGTTTTAATTTCTTGGCGAAGTCTGTTATACAGTTGGATTCCTATGTAGTTAGTTCTGTTCAAATAGTTGAGTGTTATGATGTGTTTTCTGAAGATTTGACTTATTTCTTGTTTGATGTTCATGTATCATTGCATTAGTTTTATAATTTTGGATGTTTGTTTTACATTAGATTCTTCTGCGTTGAAGTTCTGTTTGGTGTTCTTGAATTCTTGCTTTCAATCCTCTTTTTGTGTGTCATACATAACTAGCACTGCAATCTTTAGAAAGTATTCTGTGAATTACATTCCTCTCATCCACAGTATTTTTTCTTATCTTTGTCTTTAAATATTAGTTAATTCCTATGATTGTAAGTTGACTCTATTTTTATGTCTTCCGATCTTAGAATAACCTGCAGTAATGTTAGTCATAAATAATATTACAATAACAGGTCTAGGTTGCAAACATAATTATGGATTTATTTTACAAAATCCCAAGAAAACCAAATACATTTTTAACTTATTTCCAGTGGGGGTTGGGTGGCTTGAGCCCTAAAAATCCAGCACAATGAAACAATTTCCAGAATTTTATTACTAGTAAAATTATGGTTATCCGTCATCGTCAAAGGTAGTAACTGACCATTCATAATTGATGGATTTAGGTTGGCAATATGTAATCCTTGTCATCTATATTTTTTATGTACTGCATGTACTGTTCCCTGTTTCTGGTAGTATTCATTAAAGCTGGAAGGATCGTGTGAGTCTTATTTGAGTTAATCATCTTTATCACTCCTAATCGCTGGATAGCCACTGCTATATTATTATAACAATAATTGAATATGAAATTCTAGTTTAAATAAATAAATAAGCAAGGATCACTCTCTTCATAATATGCTTAAAAAAGAAAAACAGAAAAACTAAGGAGCAAAAACATATGAACCTTATAAAATAAATAATTTTTTGGAACAATTATACTCGATGTGAGAACACACAAAGATCATGAAGAAAAAAAATAAAAAGTTGAATTAGATATGATAAATTAGCTTATTAAAAAGACATTCTTGAAGCTTAAATACTAACAACTGAAGAACATAGTTGCATTGAAATGAAATAAAACTTTTTAAACCACCACTAACAACAAATTAAAATCTTAACAAAACATCCCTGATATACAATGGTTTTATATAATTACACATGGATGTGTAATTCCAGAAGTTACTCATATAAGATACAAAGGAGTTTTTTTTTATCAGCATTGCCAGTGACAGGGAATACCGCAGTAGTATATACTTATCTAACCCCAAAATTTTGGAAATGTCAAGGNTTAGCTTATTAAAAAGACATTCTTGAAGCTTAAATACTAACAACTGAAGAACAGTTGCATTGAAATGAAATAAAACTTTTTAAACCACCACTAACAACAAATTAAAATCTTAACAAAACATCCCTGATATACAATGGTTTTATATAATTACACATGGATGTGTAATTCCAGAAGTTACTCATATAAGATACAAAGGAGTTTTTTTTTATCAGCATTGCCAGTGACAGGGAATACCGCAGTAGTATATACTTATCTAACCCCAAAATTTTGGAAATGTCAAGGATGGACTTCACAGACATCATCTGCGCACCGAAGGCGATCATTTCCCTAAACTCTCTCTCCTTAAGCGTTCACACAAACTTGTCAATTATGTACAAGTCATGCCAAGAAAGGAGAGCTACATTTCCGTACCCCTAGAATCATGCGGTCACCCATCCACTCACTAACACGCGACCGTTGCTTAACCTACAAGTTATGACTGGCGACGAGAGACCGAACATGCCAATGAGGCACCGACATTTTTATCAAATTTCAAGTAACCCTCGCGTAAGTTTCAAGTGTCAGTTTTCAGGTCCCCCCTCATTTTTTCAACTTTAAATAGACGTCCGGGTTTTAAGGTATTTACGAATCCTCTTTTTAACAGTAAACAGTGCGGCAAGAAATCATTGATGAGTCCATTGTATTTTTAAAGCGACATATGCCATTTAATATTTTTAGGGTAATTTAATTTTCGTTCTCGCCTTTTACTTATATGTTTAGTAAATCAAAGTTGGCTTATGTTAATAAAAACTACATCTCCGCAAGAAGTATCGTTAATAGAAACATTTAAATTCCTTATAAGCGCAGTGGTGGAATCAGGATTTATTTCGGGGTTTAGATTTCTGAGGTGTGCGGGATTATAGAAAATTTTGTGCAAAACGATGCAATGTTGAAGCAATTGACGATCCTGTGAGAGTATATTTTTATTACTCACTACGAATAGATCTATGTAATATTTTTTTACGAAACGCGAGAACAATTTATTATTTGGACTTTTCTGTGACCATAACGATTCCTAAATTCCCGCTGCATCAGAATCACAGAATTACCATTAAAAAAAATATCTGGCATAAATACAAAATTTTCTAATTGCGCCATGTTGGCAACTAAATGGCAGAGTAAGTTCTATTAAATAACACAAGACACTAGCTACGTCTATCAATACAGCGCGTATGATAGCCAGTTCAAAATGCTGTATCATTCTGCTGGATTCTGTAAGTTTTTTTTTTAATTGGGGTTGTAGGGCTCGCCAACGCCTAAGTCATTAGAACCCCTATATTGTATCTTCTTGCCGCAGGAAGACAAGCGCCTAATTTCTGTTTTCAGTTTTCCGTTTCCCTCTTAAGAATGTCATGTGTTTCCGTTCCATACTGTCGAAATATAAAATACAAATTTTTTGTTTTCTACATACTTACTTCCATAAGCCACTTTACAATTTTTACACATAATGTAAAATAATGCGATGAAGTATTTCATTAAAAGACGTATCGCAATTTTTTTCTCCGAGGGCGTGAAAAAGTAAAAAACACGTACAATAAATGAAATAATTCAAGTGTTCTGAGTAAAAGAACATTTTTCGTCTCATATACAACCAGGAATCGAATTTTGCATTGTTTGTATATTTTTTACTTTCTCATATATGTAGTATATAGAAAGTATCGTAATCGTGAAAAAATTCGAAAAAGATTTTTGCGGAAATATCCATTTTGGAGACCCCTGATTCCGAAAACGTGTTTTTTCCCCTGGACGTTCGTCCGTCTGTCCGTCTGTCCGTCCGTCTGGGCACAGCTCTCCTGCCCGAAATTTTGAAAAAAAAATTCTTTTCACTTTTCGTATTTACGGCAGAATTTACTTCTGACATATGCACGTGCTTTCAATTTTCGTTTTACTTCACATGACGGTCAAAGTACATTTTTGAATATTTTTCAAAAACTCGTCCAACGATTTTGCTTAATTTTTTTGTACGTAAAGTACAATTAGTATGCATTACATCCGCGTTAGCGGTGTTTTGCTTGAAAGTTTGGTATAGACGCAGTAAAATAATTTCTTTCTGCTATATTCACGCATTTGTTTACTATTTCAAGAACCTTTAATTTTATTTAACATGGATGAAGCACAGGTAGAGTAAAACAATATTCTGAATATTTATTTTACTATCAAATCTCTAATAAATGACAGTAATAAGTTGAATTATTGGCTTTGAGCCCGACGAAAATGTTAGTTTTCGTTAATGTTACTGTTTAAATGTTAAATGTTAGAGGAATGGCTTCACCTTATGTTTCTCTTAGTATCCTGAACCTTCCTCCCACGCGACTTCTACGTCCTACTCGTATTCTCTCTTCGGTGACGCTGCATCTTTTCGCCGCGTAAGCTTACGTATCAGATGCGTCCACTGCTCCTTTTACCCGATGTTCTTGTTAACTTGAGCATATATGTGAGTCATATGTATATGTTCGTGCATATTATTTGATGGGTGAGGATGTTATTGTATATGATTACTTATCGTTTGAAGAATTAACTTGCTTACGTGTTTGTTTGTCTTGGAGGTAACGTGTTATATATCGTTTTTTTAATTTTTCATGATTTTTAAAAAATTCAATGCTTTATAGCAGTTTCAAATGTTTAAAATAATATTGTAAATAACATATTTTAACACAGAATTCTTTGACGAGATAGATAAGGAGCATTACGAAATAACTGGAAGTAAATAACACAAACAGTATCACCTATTTAACCGAATTTAACCATAGATACAATTAATGTTCACTAATACAATTTTTCAATTTCAAATTGTAAAAAATTTAACTCTTTAGTATTAAATTAAATTACATAAGAATATTGATGGACTGCTGGCTTTGTTGTCGCGTTAATAATATCCTAATTATATTCATATCTTTAATAAATATATGTCTTGAAATGGAATATAAAACTTACTTATCTTATCTCCCCCAAAAACAAATTAACAGAATTTGTATATTGGAGATTCTTTTATATAAATTATTTCTTTAATAAACTTTTTAAATAGGGTAAAGCGAAGACGACCAAAATATAGAGTAACATGTTAAAATCATTCCTCTCCTAATATAATGTTTTAATGTCGCTCTCTCTAGGGCAGACTGATAAAAGTATATGAGAAAGTGTGTGCAATAGTTTTGCACCACTAGTTTCTTCATTTTGTATGGCTTTAAGGAATCGATTTTATAGCATTTTTAACTTCGCGAGTCCATTTGAATTAATTTTAATATGTCATATAAAGGCATATTTTCGATGATTTTTTTAACCCCGTAATTTTTTGGTTAAATTCCTTAAATCAATCAAAATTTACACGCTTAGTTTTGAAGAATGGTTTATTCGGCATGAACAAGCTCCCTGTAACACTATTTACACTTGCACTTCCTTAGTTACAAGTATGATGCATACGTTATTTTAGTTCATATTTTGAATTTTTAATGCATTTTATTGGATTTTTAGTGTGCATATTTTGGGCTTTTCATGGCATGTTTTAAGTCCATATTTAAAATTTATAGTGCGTATTTTCCGAATTTTCAGAACATATTGATCCGAGCCCTGCATAACACGGGTTTCTCTTCAATTAAACAGTTGGCAATACTACTTTTGTCAATAAAATAGTTTTTAATCATAATTTATTTGCATGTTCTATTTTTTAAAGATGTTTTGCAAAATTGGAGAAAAAAAATTGGGAGTGTGAACATACAGTGAAATCTTCAAAACATTCAGCTGTAACCCCCAAAATTTTTAACTGGCGGATAAGGGAGTTGGAACAATGCAACGAAAGTATTTCTGGAAATGAGCTGTCTTAGTTGTCATACGTAAGTATGATTTGCTGAGATAGTCTACCGAGGAGACTGAAATTTGGAAACCGGTTCCGAACGCAAAAATTATCAATTCCCTGGACTTAGTGAATTTCTTAACATAAAATGTAAACGTCTCAGTGTGTCCCATAATTACAACAATGGAATTAATACAGAGTGCGCAAAATAAAGCTGGCCCGGACAAGATTTGTATAATCCTGACACGGAATTGACCCTTGTTAATGAACAGGAACTACCCTTTAAAGAAAATGTTAGAAATGGCCACCTGTGACGTCGATGCAACAACCAGTTGCTGTCACATGTCTGTGTGTGCTCTGTCCTGAGTTCTTTGCTGTGTCATTCATTTCTGTGAGAGGTACTGACATGTTTAATGATAATGCATCAGCAAATCCCTGTCACTATAGAGAACAGCCGTGGTATAATTTCAAGATTGGTGTGATTTCCGCATCAAAAAGCGATTCTTCCACCAAACTGTTAATACTGTCCAGAATATGTTTAATCCATTTGTGGATTAAACATATAGTTTCCATGATCGGGATACTCTTTGCCATTATATGAAATATAATTAATTCTTGCGTTTAGGCAAACTTTATTAAACTATGACAATGTTTCGAAAGCGAAGGCTGTCTTGTTCATGGTTTATTCATTACTCAAGCTTTTGTGGTTGTGATGATGGTTAAAAATGGTTGTTGGTGTGGTGTTTTGCTTGTTGTGGAGGTTTGAGGGTTGATAGAGTAGAATCATGAAGCATTACTGAGGAATGGCTAAACCCTGAAGAAGATAGCGTTCGCTATCGAAACTTTGACATAGTTTAATAAAGTTTGCCTAAACGCAAGAATTAATTATATCTCATATAGTTTCTTGTATGCTTGATTTATCTTCTTTTGTAAATGTTATTGTCAAATCCTTTATCGTGTCTCTTAGCTGTATGTCTGTACACTCCCGTCCCCGTCGCAAGGAGACGGACACGGTCTACTATCTATGTACGTTTTATCACATGACGCAAATGCATAATCTTTGTTATTACTTCCGCGAAATCTGCATGTACATGTTCTTTCTGTAGCAAATTTTTCCTGCTGTCACCGGAAGAGCTATCGCAGGATATCGAAAACGCTATTGCTGCTATCCCTCAAAGCAGAGCTGCTACGCATTTCTCACAGATTGATAAATCGAGCACAGCGCTGCAACGGTGGCCATTTCCTGCATTTTATATGATGGACAATTCTCCTGTTCATTAACAAGGGTCAATTACGTGCCAGTCTTATAAATATTTTCCCGACAGTTTCATTTTGCCCATTCTGTATAATATTATTATAATTATATGTACCGTTCTACAGCTAATTGAACCCTAATAAACTCATTATCTTTGAATTAAGACAATGAATCGTTATTTGTCCGGCACGTAGGTCTACATGAGAACTTGTTCGCTGGTGTGATAATGACCAATTATTCCATCTCTGTCCTGATGCGTTATCGTAGCATCTTTGTTCCCATCTGTCTTAAGATCAATTTGATGAGAGATAATGTTCGTGGAAGTGTTAATTAGCGAGTGTCACATCTGACATGTTTTGAAGTTGTCTTTAATAATCCTGTACTAACAGAAAAAAGCGAGAAATGTGACATTCTCTGTTGCGTGATTTTTGGGTTGGTATGTACCATATTTATTGAAGTACATTTACAATATGTATTAAAGTTCCATTATTTAATTATTTCTAGTTGTATATTTTATAAAATAACTTCTTCAAAAAATGTTATGCATTTATTTTATATTCTTAATAAATTTAAATGAATTCGCTAAAGAGGAAAGCAGAGCTTTTGGCAGTCGTTATGTCGGGTGACGAAAATGGTTCCCTGATCACAATTTCATTCATTATCTGGTATAAATAGAGCACACATCCGTGATTGAAAGCTATGTAATCATTTTAGTTTGAAAGAATTTTATTCTGAGCTCAATTTGTCAATATTTGCACAGCTTAGTGGTTACTGTGAGGTGCTACCTAACTGGTTGCTTTCTCCCTCTTAAAATTCGCAATTGAAAAATTCTCTCGTGTTGATTCGGACAAGAATTAAGTAACCGTTTGTATCATCACCAAACATTATGGGTCCTCAAAAATGAAGTTTTCATGTGTTGGTCGTTAAAAGAAACATTTGAAAAACGATACAACGGAAGTAGTCTGACAAATACATTCCTGCTCACATGAAGTGTTTTAGTACAACGATGCGTCAAGTCGGACCATCTATTTTAATAAATTGCTGCCAGGATACGACTTAGGGGTTTAGGCTCCCTAAGCTGATACTTTTGTTACTCCCCTCCCCCTCTCAAAGAAACTTCAATGCATAATTATCACCTTTAACAGATTCACAGCTTTCGTATACATTTTGCTCCACGTGTTCCTTTGTATGTTTCACTAGCCACAACTAATTATTTAATTTTGACTTCTGATTGTTGGGTTCAATGAATGACTGACACAGAAGTGAGCTAAGCTAAATTTAATAAACCTACGTATAATATTTTTGATTTAATTTAAAACATTATTAATTAATTATTGGAACCCATTTATTACAAGCCAAGATCAGAACAATACAATTTCTTGACTCTTTTTACAATAAATATTTCAACTAGGCTTAAAAAGTAGTTCTAAAATATTAAGACGAATAACATTTAAGACATGTCACAAAAATCTGTTCAAATTAATCATGTTATTCTTGTATGCTAAGTACTTAATGGTATAAAAGTTACGATGTAATGTATTTCTATAGTAACTGTGACTTCGTCTTAAGTTACTAATTCTGGGTTACAATAAAACAAAATAACTAACAATATTGCTTCAAAAGTAAAACGAAATCACATTTTGATGAAAAAATCAACCAAATCGCCAAGTTATCGCCTACATAGTTTTTAATAAAAAAGAACTTTTTATGGTTTTGGCAGTACCAATCTTTTTGGATTAGGTCTTAAATCCATGTATTGCGCCCTTTAGAAGGTCGCTCCCTAGGCTACAGCCAATTCAGCCTAATTGGGCCCTGATTGCTGGTATTTTAATATACACTTGTGCACTTCAAAATGTTAAATTCAAATGTCATCACTCGTGTCTTGAGGCGGAAATTTGTCCACCTTTGTGGCTTTTAAGGTGAAAGAGGAAAAGGGAGAAAGAGACAAAATGTTTAGGAGCACTTCCAGGAATTCGTAGGTGGTTGTTTATGAATGTCAGGGGAACGCACATAAGGCACTGACCTAGCACAAATATTTAAGTATGCGCTCGGAGGGTTGAGCTGTATGGGAAACGGACCAGAGTGAGAAGATGAACTATCGCCCTCGTCCGGATCCGTTTTTGAGACCCCGTTTTGAGACACTGTGCGTTCCGCCGCAGTGAGACGTCTCAGCATCTAGACGCACCTCTCAGTTAAAGTCATTAATAAAAAACGAACTGCCAGATGTTATTTTATTACAGGAAAATGCCCTGCGCATTTTCTCATAATGGTTTGAATCAGCTGTAGTTGGTCGTGTCTCCCATCATGCTTCCCTTCTCTACAAGTAAGAGGCGAGCATCGAGTGACAGCTGGCGGAAAAATTTGAGAATTTTTGCGTAGTAAATTCACTTGTTATGAGAAATTATGTGGACACGGTTTGTGGTGCTCTTTTTATAGACTCTACTCTCAGTTTAACAATGTATTCAATGAACATACTTTCACTCACAGCGACAGCAACCGCTGTCTGTGCGTCCGGACGCTCGGGTCCAGACTAATAATTCATAATAAGAGTATTAATTATTCATATTAAGATTATTAATTTACTCCGCTTCAAAAATATAAGTTACAAAATACTAAATGGAATATGCGTTAGCCGCAACTGCCTGTTTACGCGGCTAACTGAAGCAAAACATGTATAACGTAATAATATACAAACAACATTAATAATAAAACTGTTATCAACTCAAAACTCACAAATAGTTACTTAAAAATTACAAATTAATATCACACATACAAATATAATTGGAATAAATAAAGTTAATTTTACATACTAAAGAGAGTGAAACTGTTCATTTCTTTCATATTTTTGACAAAAGGTTAAAATATTTGGGTCCTAAAAAGACACATGATCTGAAAAAAATGATTTATTTTCCCGTGGTTTAAGAAATATCTTTTGACTAGGGTAGGAGCGTGCTCAGAAATTTATTTTGGGAGGGGGACATTACTCTCACATATTATGTGTGTGTGAATGTATGTAATGAGTTTATGAAATAAACACATATTTGAAAAAACAGTTTCGACATTCGCCTACCTACGAGACTGGGGAATTTCGGGGGGAGGGGGATTGATCCCCCATATGGTCCCCTCTACCAGGGTAACATGTCGCAGTGACGACGAAGAGAACTAAGAGACGACTGTCGAGATCAGTGTGAGAAAGACGGGTGTTTCCATTGGTCGCCTCCATGTCGGGCTTTAAAATAGTTTCTATTTGTCCCCGGCGTGCCAATCAGAAACGGTGCAAAGCATTGACTTCGAAATACATTCCGTTCTGTATGTCCTCAAGTGTGGAAAGGGTGTCGCTTAGTATGAAACGGGTCTCAGTGATCGATGCTGAAGCCAAATCGGGTAGAGGTGCCATATTACTCAGTCCTTGAATGTACTAGATATTCAGATCACTACTGTTCACGTTACACAATTTTAAATAACTGTAAACTTAATATTACACTCACATTATAGTAGCGTTTTTGGTAAAAATATATTTAAAATAACACATTTGACGTGGTCACAATGATTGTCGCGTCACGTACGGTGAGGTCTGTCGAGACGGAGGGGGTGTGTGTGTGTCCCGAGACCTAAGAAAGGGAACTCATCGGGGGACCTCTAATGGTAGATGTGTAATATTATTTAATATGAAATCAATAAAAAAACTGAATAGGGAAAATAAAACTAATTTGTCATTTTCAGTTCATAGCTTCCCAAAGATGAATCATGATTACAGTTAAATATCTATAAATAGCTGTTGATAAATTATTGTCGGCCATTGTTAAATTAATGTAACTGAAGAAAGAGTAGATTTGATGGGGAATGAAAAAAAAAATTTAAATATTCTTTTGTTCATTTCTTTATAAAGTATCCTAATGTGTATTTTTCGAGTATTCTTCAAGTATGAGATATCCATTAAATGTGTAAGATAAAAAAAGTACTGAAATCTTTTCGTACGTTTCTTTACTGTTTATATTTTCTGAATAGGGGGAAGGCAGAAGAGCATCAAAAATTCAAAATCTGCCATAGAACCCCTGATTCCTTTCGGCAGCCTTGGGTATGGCTGAACCTCGAACTATCAGATCTCGTTCCTCCAGACAGGTAAGTAACGTTACTGTTCCACTAGTGCTGTTCAACCTTCATCATCATTGAATGAAACGTGAGGTACGCAGAGGTTGTAGCGACGAATGCTATACTCACAGTCACTACACTTTGCCTAAAGTTATTCAATGTGGTTGCCTTAAACAAATTGCCAACCTCTACGAAACAAATCCTTGAAACTCACTCGCGAAAATTTCAAGGTAAGCGTGGTAGGATAATTTCAGGAAAAGCGTGGTCACAAAGAATTTAAGTAATATACAAATAAATATTAATAGTAGTCACAAAAGCGACTATTTGCTGTAAAGAAATACAAGCTAATAACACAACAAACAAATTATTCGTTCCTCACGTTCGATGCAGAAAGAACAAAACAGCGCCACAAGAGCAAGTGAATTGATTGTTGTCCAAGGTTAGTTATGAATTCAGTTTCGAATATCTTGCCAACAGAATGCGAGGTACCCTTATCATTACTCTTAGGGACGATGATGAAGTAAAAGCGTTGGCTACATTGAGTTCATGTTCTATTCCAACATCAAGCCAGTTAGACTAACAATACATAAATAAATAATTTACGGTCAAGAGAGCTGTTACAAACTGCGTATGACCACATTGAGGACAATAAAGTAGGTTACTGCGACTAATACAAAACAAACTAATGAACAGAATGCATTTCCGTTCCTGTATTTTTTTTCTTAAGTTGAATTTCTCGAAGCAAAGTATGATGACTTTTACTACACAGGCAACCGCGGACAACTGTGTGCAGTGTTTGGAGGAGGTGGAGAGTGGAGATTCGAGTGCTACCTCAGTACATGGCAAACGAGAAAGTACACGAAGTGTATTCAAATCTTTAAAATAAAATAAACTGGAAAAAATGCCACCATAGTCCCCTCCACTTGGATATAAGCGGGAATCAAACTCAGGAAGTGTATTTTTAAACTCGGATTAAGAACATTCTGTGAAGAACAGTTAGTGAGGCGCTATATAACGTTCTTATGATTCTGGGTGTCATTTGGACGCTTTCTCTATTCTAGCGCTCAGCTTTTGTATAAACATTTCTGAAATCTATTTTATTACTATTCACATGTAGCCGGGCAAGGCATTGCGCGTCTTTTTCCGTCAGACCTAAATGAGCAATTTTATATCAAATATAAATAATAAATATAAATAAATTTATTGTCAAAAAACAGTACAAACTGCGTATGACCACGTGGAGGGAAAAAAAACTAATTTACTCTCCGGAAGCAAGCAAGGGACCATCCCATCAATTCCGATCAAGGGCCCTAAGGCAGAGGCGGATTCAAAAAATTCAGCAAAAATTCCTAGATAAGATAAAAAGTTAGCTGCGAGTTATAATACTAATAGAATGTCAATATGTTTGTAATTTTAAGCAAAAAATTACATGTAAGTTATTATCGAACTATAGATTATTCTGAGTATAGTGCTTAAAAATTGAAATAACACTAAATTCACGATTTATTGTTACAATAGACCCGCCCCTAGACAAAGCCTAGAGAACCTGTATGATAAATCCGCCTCTACCCGAAGGAAAACCGGAGAAAAACCCGGGCCAGGATGGGGCTACAGAATTTATGTACACAAACGTGCCAATGTTGAGTACACATAAAACTAAATTAATATGAGCCATAAGACAACACAATCATGCAAGAAAATAGTTTTTGAAATTGTTATAAGTTGTTTAAAAAGTACTACAGCAATGGCGTGATAAAGCACAAGACGAATTTAACTTTTGTTAAAATCAATAAATTCTTTTACAGTGTAGAAGCACTGGTGCAGGAGGTAGTTTTTAACCGCGGATTTGAAGATATTCAATTTCATAATATCTTTTATATTCTTGGGCAGGGAATTATATAGAACGATTCCCGAATGGTATGGTCCCTTTTGGCAAAGAGTGGTTGACACTCTAGGGCGATGAATATTACTACTATTGCGTGTATAGTGTTCGTGAACGAGACTGTTTCGTATAAAGAAAGGGTGGCACTTCAGTAATTCGGTCTTAACAAACACGACTGTTTCATAAATATAAATGCAGGGAAGTGTTAAGATATTTAATTCCTTGAATAAAGGTTTACAAGAGTTTCGGGGGTGAGATTTACAAATTATCCGAACTATCCTCTTCTGAATTCTGAAAGTTTGAATACTCTGACCGGAATTACCCCAGAAGGTAATGCCGTAACGTAAATGGGAGTAAACGTTTGCAAAATATACGCAACGGGAAATACGTGGACTAACTGCGTTAACTAAGATTCGGAATGCGTAACACAATTTGCTTAATTGGGAATTAAGATTGTCAATGTGACAATTCCATTTGAGGTTGTCTTGAATATGGAGACCTAAGAATTTTGTATTTGTAACAGTTTTTAATTGTGTTCCGTTTAAAGAAAGAGAAACCTGGGGTAAAGATTTTGTGATACTATTGTGAAATGACATAGACACTGTTTTGTCAGTGTTTACAATGAGACGATTTGCATGGAACCAAGTCGAAAGGTTAGACAAAACTTTTTGAGCATTGGCGTGTTTACATAGTAAATTAGTGTCATCAGCAAAAAGAACCATTTTGCAATCTGATGTGGATGATGACATGTCGTTCACATACAATAAAAAGAGTATAGGGCCGAGAATTGATCCTTGGGGTACTCCGCAAGTAAGTGGCTTTGTTTCTGAAAGACAACGCTCAAGTATTTTATTTTTAGTATAGGATATTTCTACTTGTTGATATCTATCTTTTAAATAAGAAGTTAGCCATTGATGTGGAAGTCCACGAATGCCTAAAGAATGCAATTTGGTAAGGAGAATTCCGTGATCGATGACATCGAATGCTTTGGATAAGTCAAGAAAAACACCCTGAGGATTTTCTCCACTGTCTAGAGATGTGGTAACATCGTTTAAGAAGGAAAATATGGCGCTTGTAGTGGAAAAGGATTTCCTAAAACCGTGTTGATCGTCAGAGAGAATGTTATATTTTGATAAAAAATCTAGAAGACGCTTATAGAACAATTTTTCTAGGATTTTTGAGAAAGTGGGTAGTAGAGATATTGGTCGGTAATTTCCAATATTAAGTTTGTTTCCTTTCTTGTGTAAAGGTTTCACTTTAGCTCTCTTAAATATATTGGGAAACACCCCTTCCGATAAAGAACTATTAAAAATATTTACGAGTGGATTTAATATAGCGTGGGACGAAGATTTAACAATAAACTCAGGTATATCATCTATGCCTCGTGAAAATTTGTTTTTTAAGGAGCTGATGATTCCCATGACTTCACTGGCGTTAGTTTCGGAAGTGAACATAGAATTGGGTATGTGGGTGGTAATAATTGGAGGACATTGATTTGGATATATTGAGTTCGTTATTTTACCAACTTCTGAGAAGTGAGAATTAAACAAACTTGCGATGTCCTGAGGATTTGACACGATCTTGCCATCGTTTAGTAAAGAAACATTTTCTTCGCGATTTTCAGAAGTTGACGTGTAATTGTTAACAATATTCCACATGGCTTTCATCCGGTTGTTCGATTTTAGTATATGCCTGTCGTTTTCCATAACTTTAGCTGCATAGACTACTTTTCGGAGAATAGTCTTATATTTACGAAAATAATTATGGAATTCGGGTGGCTGGTTATAGCGTTTTGAAAGATAATATAAACGGCGTTTGTTTTTTGAAGAAATTCTTATCCCTAGGGTGATCCATCTATTGTATTTTTTTGTGTTAATTAACTTGCGTTTTATGGGAAAACTAGAGTTGTAATGTTTTAGGAATGTTGAGATAAATACATTGAATTTGTCGTCGGTGTTTTGGCAATTGTAAACATCTTTCCATGTTTCTTCACGCAAATAATTTACGAATATGGATTTATTTATGTCATTAAACTCTCTTGTAAATTTGTAAAGGATTTTAAGCGGTTTTAGTGTATTATTAATATTTTAGTGTATTATTAATATTAATCGTTTGGGAAGTTTTGTTAATGCATCACTGAGACATATTTGGGGAAAATACTGAAGTCATCCACTTCTTGGTTCATCATACAAGCTTCCTCATGTAAGAATCTTCATGAAGACTTAAGGGTGTTTGAGCACCAGAGGGCAATGGGTGATATATCTTCCCCCAATAAGTGCGCAAAAATGTGACTAATTAACTTCCTTTAACTCGTGGAGTTTGACAGATATTTCTCAACCTGCTAGGACTGGAATATCGTCAATAGCATCTCACATCATATATTTCAATGAGGTATTTCGAATTAATAAATTAATATTAGAGTCTCGCGTCAATTTGTTGACCAGATGTATGATTAACGTCCGGGAAATTTGAATGCCATTTTGCATGGTTTCTTCTCATTTCATTGTGTATTTATTTCTGCTCTTCATACATAAGCTGAAAAAAATTATTGGATATGAAGCGTGTTAGTGTCTATTGTAATATTGCAATATAAATTTGAAGTCCGAAAATACATCATTGAATAGAAAGAATGATAATCTGATTATGATAACTTTTTCGTGAATATACATTTTAATGGTTTATGTGCACAGTCATACGTTAATATGTGAGTAATATACGGAGAATGTTGTTATTGAAGGTGTTTTATTCTCTCTTCGCCACTCAGCAGCGATGATTCAGTCATTACCGCTGAGTACACGCTGCAATGTCAGAACACTTGAACAATATGGTACTTGACATCCTTATTCAGTCGACCGAAAGAGTCCAAATTTCAACACACTTACAGTCAACATTCTTAATTAATACACTTGAATGCGGAACAATTCTCATTTCTTCGTATGTAGATCATTTTCTCAAATGAAAAATTATATGTACTGAAATGTATATTATGTAAGCATTAATTAAGAAAAGAAATACATGAATTAAATGAAAAAAAAATGACATTCCTGTTCGTATCTTGCAATGTGAGATTCGCATTATTTTACAATATGATTTATATTAGCTTTTCATGTAAGAATGCCGAACTTATCTGATGAGAAATAGATGACAAGAAGGGAATTGAAACAGGTTAGTCAGGGGAAATTCATATTCAGTACCGTACGCAGAAATATCTCTGGGGAGGGATTTGTTGTATATATATATATATATATATATATATATATATATATATATATATATATATATATATATATATATATATATATATATCCTCTCTCTCTC